>VYZT01020410.1:0-16909 GCA_013400735.1 Pomatostomus ruficeps | reverse complement strand
TGAGTTATCCCTCCGCAACAAGGAACCTTTTGGATGTAGTAGCTTTTCCCTAAACCACCTGTCAGGGCATACATACACATTATTTAAAATCTCAGCAAATGCAAAAGAAATCATATCTCTGTGGGATGATATTGCAGGTCTGTTTCACTCCAGAGTGTGCAGTAGCACAGGAAGATTTCCTGCTTTGAGATCTACTGAAAAGTCAAAGCTGGAGTCAGTGGAGATATGACGTTTTATAGGAACAAAACAATCCTGCCCCCGTACCAAGAAGTTTCAGTGACCACAGTGGTGGTGTACTGCAAACGGATAGAGTCTCCTAAAGTGGCAGGAGATCACATCTCTACTACAGAAGGGCATAGGGATTCCTGATCTGATGGCATGTAACTCCATGGAGTTCCTAAGGAGATGGGAAGCTAGGTTTTTGAGCCAATTGGCAGGAGTTCCTCAAAGTGACCAGGCCGTTTCAGGATCTCACCTACCATATGCTGTATTGTGCAGACAGCTACTCTGAGGGCTGTGTTTCAAGAATCCCTCCCTCCTGATCTGAAAGGTTTTTGACTTGGAATCCTGACCAAAAATGATGTTGGAAACCCACACCTGAGGTAGCAGCTGGTCATTTTTCCCAGCATAAGCGAAGAAGCACAGAGCTTTGCCTTATTGCTAGGTCTTTATTCCCTCTGAACATTGCAGCTCATCATAAACTCAGGACACCTTCAGTGATGCTGAGCTGATTCCTCAGCCTATCTAGTTTTGGTCAGTCTATAGGATCTGTAACTATCAAAGTGACTATATTCACTATAAGTGATGTCTAAATCAGTTAGAAAAATAGTTACTGTAGAAAACCAACAAAACATAGGCTTCTCAGAGCTAGTTCTCTTATGAAATATGGATTTAGAGTGGTTTATAAGCTTAAGGAAATGTTCTCTGATGAGCATTTTTACCATGGGAAGAGCATAAGAGTATTTGTGTTGACTAGTATTTCTTTCTAATTCTGTTTGCTTTCTCTCATTTCTTTTTCCTCTTTTTCTTTCCCCTGTAGTGTCAGTCCGTCTCCATATTCTGGTCAGGAATATATTAGTTGCATTTTACTTCCTCTGTTTGCAGGGAATAACTAAGCCTTTACTTCCATCCTGACAAATCATAGCCTCTTTGACCTCAATTTGCTGTGTTGCTATCAATTTCTTATTCATACAGCTGCTGTCATGCTACTCCAGTGGTTGATATTTTGGTACAAAACTGAACAAGGAATAAAAACTCAGGACCTGATTCAGTTTAAATGCAATTTAAATGTAATTTAAATGCAATTTTTTGAGGTCAAACAGTGATCCTGCTTAGGGTTAGAACAGTTGGATTACAAACCTGCGCTAATGCTAAGGGCTTCAAACCACATATATGGGTCAGCAAAGTTGCATCATAACACATCTCTGCAGGTGAGGAAAAGAGGAATGATGGTATGGTATGATGCCTGCTGTGTCACACAGCCTGAAGGTCTGATCATTTTAAAATGGACCCATAGAAATTTCTTGTTCTGTGGCACAACCCTGCCATGTAGAACCGAGATCGAACTTGACACCACACTAGCAAATGGTCTGAATTCAAAAGGCAACCATTCTTTAGAGGCATTTTCTTTTCTCATTTACTGGCTTGGTGTGTTTTTATATGGATCAGAGGAACTTCAAAGTCTAGCTGGCATACAGCTTTGCCTGCAGATGAGTGGATGGCTTGATTAGTAGTTAAGCAGTAGCTGCCTTTGAAATAATTTCAAGCTCAACAAAAAGCCGGATTTTTACATACTCCTGTGATTTTAATAAAACAAGCATACAGCATAGTGCTAAGAGCTGCAATGCTGCCTGCATTGCTCATGCTCAGTGAAGTGCAGAGATAGGAAGACATTCCTTGTGCTCACCAGAGATCCTTGTGGAGTTTTATTCCTCTGTATTAGAGGGAATACAGGGAGCAGAGCATAAGTCCCCAAAAGACCAGATGTCTGGGAAACAAGGCTATAAATGTTTCTGTCACTGTATCACGCACATTTTAATGTGGCTAAACTTGAAGCTGTGACCCAGAATTTTCTACAATCAACAGTAGTCAACATCTTATATTTCACAATGTGCTTGTCTATCCTGATCCTTAGCGATGCCATCCATTGAGCTCAGAGCAGCTCAGGGAAGCAAAGCAAGTGGGGCTGAAAGACAGTTTGTACCTGTCCAAACTGGCATTCAAACTGGGGAGCACAGTGAAGGGCTGACCTCTGTAGTGCCACAGCCATGCTGTCAGTTTGTGCTGGGCTGTTTCCCTCCTTCATTCTGTTCCTACTCTCAGAGGCATGCCCTTTAAATGAAAGAGTTGGGGTGACCACTACAGTTCTCATGATGAAAGCTTAATGCAGCCCTGTGAATACCAGGAAAGTCCCTATATATCTATGAAGGAAAAGTCCTTCTCATTCAGTGCAGAGACAAAAGTAATGTCCATGCTCTGAGAGAGCTGTCTGCATCTCTGTTAAGAGTATTTGGAGTGTGTCCTTTACTCCAACAGGAGTAGGTTCCATGAGGAAACTGTGTTTGTTTTCTGGTCCAGAGCAGGCTTTTCTCAGTAAAACCAGTCACCAGTCTCTGTTGAAAATAGGTCATGCAGAAACCCTCTGCGAGGAGTATCAGTGATGAAGGAAAAAAGAAATGAAGAAACACACCCACATGGTGCTTTCCTTGACAGCCTCTGCACTTCATGCTGGAAGTAACTTCACTGTAGTGAGATTAAGGGAACTTGACAACTCACAACCTGCTTGGACTTTACAGTATTTCAGTGCACTTCTTACATCTTCAGTATTGTTATTTTACCCTTTAATGTTCATCTCAGTGCACTGATATCCATGGTGCAGCAGTTCTGGCTTAATATTCATGGTTGTCGTGGTTTGACCCTGGCTAAGTGCCAGGCATCCACGGCAGCCGCTCACTTGTTCCCTCCCCTGCCACAACTGGACAGAGGAGGGAAGAAGAGGGGGGAAAGGAAAAAGAGGGAATTAACACAAGGGTCCATGAGTTGAGATACGGAACCAGGAGAAAACGCTCCAAGGACAAAACAGGCTCACTTAAGTTGCAAAGTGAAATTTATTAGTACCAGAGTTAGAAGGAGGATATGAGAAGTAAAATTAAACTTTAAAAGACACCATTCTTTTCCCTCCCCACCCCTTCCTCCCTCCCACCAACAGTGCAAGGGGGACAGGGTGTGGGGGTTCAGGTCAGGCCATTTCCATTATCTTCTTCCCCTGCTTAGGGAGAGGAGTTTTTTTTCCCCTCTGCATTTGCTGTGGGGTCCCTCCCATGAGAGACAGTTTTTTGTGAACTTCTATGGTGTGGATTTACTTGTCCTCAGGGTGCAGTCTTCCAAGGACAAACTGCTCCAGCATGGNCATCTCCCCGCTCCAATGTTGGCACCTCACCCACGGACTGCAAGTGGCTCTGCATCCCTCGTGGACCCCATGGACTGCAGGGGGGACACCCTGCCTCACCATGGGCTCACCACAGCCTGCAGAGGAATCTCAGCTCCAGAGCCTGGAGCACCTCCTCCCCCTCCTTCTCCACTGACCTTGGTGCCTCCATGTTGTTTTCCCTCACATGTACTGACATCCTCCTCCTTCTCTAACTGAAGGCAGCTGCATGCACATTTTGTTTTGATTTTTCCTTAAATATGTCATCACAGAGGCGTAACCAACCTTTCTAATTGGCCCAAACATGGCCAGTGGCATGTCCATCATCTTCAGAGCCATCAGAGATTGGCTCTGCTGGAAATGGTGAAGAATTCCAGAAGCTTCTCACAGGAGCCATCTTTATGCCCCCCTCCCCACTACTAAAAGCACAACAATGGTGAAGCAATTCAGTTCTCTCCCACTTGTCTTCACAGGTATGAACTGGACACCCAGCCTCCATGTACCACCATCCATCTGCAGAACAAAAATTGCACCTTCTCTCCTTCTTTCTCTTTGTGCTGTTCGGCAGGGAAAGGAGAGAAGGAGAGTTTTATGATCACGAAACATTCTCATATGTAGATAGATAGAAGTAAATAGAGATCTACAACTAAGGAACAACAGGAAAGTTACAAAGTCAAGCACTGAGAAATTAGAAAATGCCAGCATCAGAAATGTTTATACAATGTTAGTTTGCCTTGCTAGTGAACACACATTATAAAGTCTGTAGTTGTACAGCTACACCTTGTTTTGTTTCCCAGCCTCTGCGGGGCAGTCAGTGTTTCCTTGCTGAGTTACTTGTTAATACCTTTCTTTCCCCTCGTGACTCAATGGGTAAGATTAGCCTTCCAGTTACCATATGCTGGTCAAACCTGAACTCAAATTGGAACACTTCTCTCTCTTCAAGGGTTCTTACCACTCTCGTATATCTGTGTATCAAAACTGGCTAGTATTTACTCTGGTAAAATGAGACACTAAATTTGTGTGCAGTGACAAAATTGAACACTAACAGTCAGTGTCCATGCCCCAGTTGTAATGCACTGTGTTTGACCCTTTTGGTGCTGAAAAGGATTACAAAATACAACTGGTACAGTAACAGCATCTCCAGATTTCTACAGTTTTTAGGAGGGAGACAGTAGAGATGGGTAATAGCAGAACCAAAAATTCTTTAGCCTAATTGCCTAAATGGACTAGAGGAATAATTTCAGTTAAGGAAACTGTAGTAACCCAGAATTATTCTAAAAACGGTTGCATAAACATAATGTTGTTGGAGTCTGTGTTTATTGCAGTCCATATTTGTTGTCCTTGGATGATTTCTCTATCAAATTCTCTCTGTTTATAAGTAACACTGAAGTATTCAATAAATGCGTTAAAATCTCTTTCAAATGAGCAAACTGGATTCTCTCTGGCTCCAACATTACTGTCACTAATAGGCTCCGAGAGTGGAATTTCATTAAGCTTCTGCTGACAATTTATTTAGCACACTGCAACTTGGCTTCCCCTCTTATGGCTGTTTGGCCTTGGCAAGACCAAAGAGATCAGAAGTTCCCGACCATTATTATTTGGTGAGCGGGACTCAGAGCAGGAGATGGGGAATATAGTATTTCAGGACAACCAGTGCTGGGAGCAATTTCCTAGTTCAGGTGGGAGTTATCTTGCTTGTCTTTTCCCCTCTGGATCTGGGGTAATAAGGTAATCTTTAGGCTCCCACAGAGGAAGAAGTTAACCAACCACCAGTCATCCTCTCTCTGTTAGACATTTTACAAAGATGGACACCCGTTTCGAAGTACCTGTCTTTATCTTTTGACTACAGGGAGAAATTTGAGATTAGATGAGATGTATAACATTTGGATAGCTCAAATTTGAGAGAGAAATCTCTCCTAATGGCCTGTTGGAGCCTACTTCAGAGTTAGCTTTTTCATTTGAAGGACTAGGACATGCTTCATCTCACAGCTTCATCACATTCTGCCTTTACTTGTATAATGTCTAGCCTTTACTCAGATGGGAGAAATGAATCAGATTTACTGGAACCTGAAACTTTCTATTACACATAGGCATGGTATAGGTCCCAAACCACTTTTTATTGGATGGCTAAATGTCATTAAGTGTATTGATGAGGGGGAAAGAGAAGGGTGAAAAGCTCTGCACACTGATGTTGCAGCTACTTCCGTTCAATGTTAACTCTGCCAGACAGTGTAATTGTCCTGTATAAACAAAAGAATTAAATATACACTCATATGCACACCTGTCTACATTCTGTTTTCAGTAACCCATCACACTGTTACCCTTCATCCCTAGTTTCCTTTCTTACACATGCAGTCATAGTACACACATTTTTTACCCTTCAGGCTGCCAATGAAAATACTAAAAGCTCAAGGGAAAATCACCTGTAGGACCATGCAAATCTTCACATAAAGGATAGCCTATGTTGTGTCTGACAGCCTCTCCTTTTATTTTGTTCTGACAGATGAATATTGTGTGGCATAAAAGTTGGGAACTGAGAATGAAATCAAGAATAAGAAAGAGAGGAAAAAGAACAGTCTAAATGAAAAAACTTAGTGATTGATAAAATACTGTAATATTACAGTATTCACAGAAAAGAGCTCTTAGAAATGAAAATATTAATGACTTCAGAACTGCATCATTTTAATATGTGAAACTAGAACTGCCTTGAAAAGGAAAGCTAAAGCCAAATTATATAGCCAAAGTCTGGTTAAGAAAGAACACTTTTTATTGCAGACTGGGTGTTCATAACTCTTCAGGATTAGTGAACTCTATCAGGGTTGGAAGGTATCAACAGTGATGTTAAAGGAGCTGCTCTCAAGTGCTTTCTATAGATTTTAATTTCTTTTTCTTACCTCTGACAAGCTATAACAGCTCTTTTGAAGTTGAAGAACACAACATTTCCCTGCTGGGATTATGCTCAACCAGGTAGCACATATAGCTGATCCCCTTTTCCCTCCTCCCCACCATGACTCATTCATCACATCAGAGAGAATGAATGTCTCTCAGTTTATGTTCATTCCTTCTGAACACAGCATTATTGTTGAAGATGTCAGCAGAGACACAGTAAGAGGCAGAAAAAGCTGTATAGAGCTGAACATTCCCAAAATGGAGAGCAGAGAACAGGGAGCCAAGTTCATTTCCCATTCAGAGAACTCAGCTGCATTGTTAGTTCTGTCGTAGAATTTGAGCACTCTTGATCACATAACCTCTTGGTTCCTCTGTTTCCTCCTACAAAGCAGAGTTTTCCTTAATAAAAATGATGATAATTTACAACACTGATAGTTTGAACAGTTTTTCTGCTATGGTTTTTCTACATTGTAACTGGGGACTTTACACAGAGGTGTCATCCTTCTCTGTATAGAGAAGGGATATGATTAGCAAGCACTGGAGAAATTCTCTGTTGTTTTTTTTTCTTCTTAAATGAATTGACAGAGATTGCAGGCACAGCCCTTTCTGGATTATTACCAGCTAACAGCAGTAAGGTAGAGTTTTAATTGTATATTCATTGACAGAAAACATGTTTGAAGGTTTTGTGCTCTTGCACCTGGGGAAAGTGAAGTACTTGTACTGGAAAACTAAAGCTTACACTTCTGTAACTGGGGAATAGAAATGCTGTCACTAACTATGGGGTAACTGCATGGCTCTCTTGTGAATAGTAAGCTTCTGATAGAAACTGTCTTGCCAAAATATCATCAAATAATTTTATATAACAAACTGTTCTGAAGCAATCACAATCTGCCAGTGTCTATCCATACAAAACACAGAGAGAAGACCATCAGGAAAATTATTTACCAGCAATTATTCAACCAGATTTACTAAGAAATGATCTCCCAGATCTTCTCCCACTGTCCTTCTCCAACTCACATATGGGTCAAAACACCAGAGAACTGTTTGTTAAAACAAAATGACCTAACGCAGCTTCATCTTATAGAACATTCCTCTACCCTGCCCAGACTCTCCTCCCTCCAAGTACTGGTGGAACTAAAGGAATAAATGGTATTGGAATGGAGAAAACATAAAAGAGTAAAGAACAAAAGGAAAGTCATCAGCTGGGATATGCAACAAGAAGAGGGAATCAAAGAAGTTAAAAGAAATAGCAAAACTATTGTCTCACTGACTTCTCAGAGACATGCAAACACAGTGCTCAGGACACAGGGAGTCAAGATTAAAATGCAGGGGTCTCTGAAATCAAAGTTTTAGGCACTGAGGGTGGATTTAAATTTGTCATCTGCGCTGTACTGCACCTGCCCCTTAATGAGCATGCTGAGACAGGATGCTCCCAGCAAACAGCTGCTGCTGCTCTGATAGTTTCCAGGATGCTGTGGTGTTTTCTTCCTCCCTTCTGGAGCTACATGCTGCCTGGAGCAATGAGCATGAGAAGATGCAGGACTGCATGCCCTTCCCTGCTCATTAGAGACAGCCTGATAGTCTACAGTGAGTGCCAGCTTCCTGCTGTCCCCCTCTGTGGGCTTGTTAGCATTTCATTTTGGAGCCTGAGAGCGCTTCAGAGGCTCCTTTGCGCAGTGAGGATCATAAATGGTACACATTAAAACAAGAAATGGAGAGAGACAATTGTCTGCCACTGATGTTTCAACATCCTTGTCATCTGGACATGTTCTTGCAGCCTGTTAGTTCCTAAGACTAAGTTGATATTGCGGGTATTAATTGCTATAAGCAATATCTTGGTAACTAAGTGCTCTCCTGTAGGCACTTTGGAACTGCAGCTTATTTAGAGCATAGCTGCTGATAGATTCATCTGGGTGCAACAGGTTTCTGCTTCATTTTCAGATCACAGGGGGCAGTGTATGACTGAGCATTCTGTCTGCTTCCAAGCTGAACATTTGTAACGATCCATGAGTTCTCTACGCTAAGCTGAAGGTACGACATCAGTGCAATTGTGATGGTGTCTAAATAAAGCCATCAGGTGGAAAAAAAATTGCCACTGGTGAGTTTGCCATGAACTCACAAGGACTTAAAACTTCTGTGGTAAGATGGAATTGGTTTCATAAGTGTGTTAAAACTCAGTGCATCTGCTGCAAATATGATTTTGTTATTTGTGGCAGTGGGATAGAGGGAAATCCCCTAGCTGCCACGTTCTAACCTTGTTAATCACAGATTCAGTTCCACCTCTGTTATTTTAATATTCATTGTATTGTTTTACTATTCAACAGTTGCCAGAAAGTTCTATTGTTCTGTAATGTTCATAGGTTGATGCAAATATGTTCTGTCCTTGCCCAAGACTCATTGGAAAGCTGTCACTCCATGTCAATTTGTGATTTGCTAAGAACCTTGGACCCACCTTATCACCACTCCCTTCCCCTTTTCCTATAAAAGTCTGTGTAAAGACCCTATTGGGGTGTCTCTGGTAACACATATCCTGAAGAAAAGAACACCAATAAACATCTGGGTAAGCTACCGAGGGTCCGTTCTCTCTTCTTTATTTCTACCTGCTTCAAATTACTATCAGGGATTTCTGCTCTCACTGCAAAGCACAAGCTAGGTACAGAGATAAGTGGGATAAGATAAAGCAGCCAATAGCGGCAGCCAAGGAAGCTTATCTGACCAAAGCACTGGATAAGGGCAGACTTTGCAGCACCCAAGCAGCCCTGCAAAACCCCCAAAGAAGCCTTAGTTATTAAACTCAAACCATTGCAATTGCTAATTTGGCATATCTAGCAGAGTTATTAGAGAGACAAGGGACTCCTCTGTGATATTTTAGCCGTGGTATGGGTACAGCCTTGGGAATCCTTGCTGGCAAAGCAGTTGAAGGGTCTGCAGCCAGAGGTCTTACAACATTTGTAAACTAACAGACAAAATATAGAAAAAAGTAACACTGCCTGAGTCTTTGTTCCCCATAGACCCCATAGAATTGTGCAACACCCTGTATGTTGGCAACCACTGACAGCTTTCACCATGACAAGCTAAGCCAACAGATCCTTGGGTACTGTAAATCATCAAAAGAAATGGAAGCCTGACCTCAAAACCTGACTTGTTTCTTTCTGAGCTGAAAGAACACTGCACAATAAAGTCATAGACACTTGTGTTTGCTGGGACCAGCTTGGATCCAGCTGGGGATGCCCCCATTAGTTGCTTGCTGCTTGATTCCCTGCTTACATGTGGCATGGGGAAGGCCCTTCTCTGGGAATTCGACCTGACATTAGGCAAGGCAGATGAGGCAGGGAAAGGAAAAGTTGCAGTTTTGCCATAATTGTTTGACTGACACAGAGTGCAAACCATTAAATTATCTGTATCTGCATGCTAATGTCCATGAAGTCCTTGAGTTGTTGAGCCTGTTACAGCTGCAGCACAAATACTCTGAAGCACCTTTCAGCAGTGGACTATTTTGTGTCTAGCAGAGTTTCCCAATGGCTTTCCTTTCCTCTCCTTTTCCTAAGCTCTCGGCTATGCTCTGAGTTTACCACAGAAGGTTTGCAATCTGCAGCTGTCACAATAACTTTTGCATTGTCTGCAAATATCCATCTCCTTCATATCCCTCCTGCCAGCCAACTGCCTGCTGTGTATGCTTTATGGAGATTTCTGTGTCTTCCTCCTGCTCTGCTTAGCAAACATGTTTATCCTGGCCCATACTAACAATTGCTGTTCTGAATAGTTATAATGAAAGACGTGGAGAGAAAGGCATTCAGTTCTTCTTCGGGACTTGTGGCTTAACTGATCCTTGCTGATATTTCTAGGTAATTATTAGTAAATATAGAAGTGAAGGAAGAAAATGCAAAGACCACCATGTGTTATGGAGATCTCCCACAGAGGGAAGCAGTGGAGACTGGCTGGAAAAACACAGGACATATCCTGCTACACAGGACACCTCCACCTCACAATGCTCCCCATAGACAGCTGCATGTCTGCATGGAACAGCAGAGCATGTGCTTCTGGGAAAACTTGTTTTCCCTACAGTTGTCTTCCTGAGCATCTCATCTCCTTGTCTCTCATGCCACCAACCTCTCAAGTTAAGAGGAAAAGTAAAAGGGAAGCATGCTCAGCTATCTAGGTTGAAGGGAGTCAATGCAAAAGGGACACTGGAGAATCCAACAGGGATAAGACAATAAAGGCACATCAGCAAAGGAAGTAGGGGTGTATTACAACAGAGTTTTTATAAGGAAAGAAGAATGTATGGGGATACCTGAGAGGCAAGCATTCTGTGGAGAGGAAGGGAGTTATGTATGCATGAAGGACACCCACTGATGAAGAAGGAGGGTGTAAGGTGCATGTAAGGAGTGATGACAAAAACAGAGGAGGTGGAAGGTGGGGTTGGGTACAAAGGCAGAGTATTGGAGTTTCCTGTGGAGCTGGGATGAGTGGAAACTGGGATGAGAAGAAATGGGAAACAGAGAATTAATAGATGAAGGCACTCTATGTGTGTCATATCTGAAAAAGCAGAATATGCCTTGAAGTGTTGAGAAATTATCTCTACTGTCTATGAGAAAAGAAAGGTCTGGAGAAGTAAAAATAATACACCATCCTCCCCTCATTTAAAAAGAACCTGGCTCTGGCAGTAGGTTGTACCACCGGGTTTGACAGAGCTAGAAAGAAAACAAGGACTCAATATCTTTATTGATCAGCCCATGCTGAAACCTGCTGCGGGTGGCTTGTTGCATGCTAAGCTGAAAAGTATGATGCTCAGCTGTGAGCTGCTGGCCCAAAGAGAGTTTAGTGCCTCCAGATTCTGCCAGTCCTTCTTCCAAAACAGAGCCCAGCCTGGGAGCTGGCCCGGTCTCAGTGCTGCTCTGGCAGTGGAGGGCTCAGAGGAATGCTGGAGCAGGCTCTGCATTTCATTTCTGTAGTTTTATGGGTGTGTGCTGTTGCTCACCTGGGAGAAGGCAGGGAAATGCTATGTTGAGAACTCAGGGTATTTGTCTTTGAGACTTAGTCTCCTGCTCACACACTAGAGGACAAGCTGTTTTCCTTGATCTCCCTCCACCTTCTGCTTACTTGGGGATTGACTAAAAAAAAAATTATTTTAAGAGACCATTTTTAAGGAAAGACAAGGCAATATCATTGTCACACAGAAACCTTGAATATTTTTGTATGGCTGCCTGCATTTGGCACCTACATTTTCATATATAATGTTTAACTGGGAAACTAGCCAGGGATTTGGGATCTCTTTTGACGCTGTTCAGTTTATGTAGCATGAGTTAGGGGTGATTTGTAGATGCTTGGAAAGAAAGCACTTATAAGGAGCGAACCATGAGGGCAATCAAATATATAAATAGAAAAATTTCCTTGAATGGTCACATTCAAAGGTTGTCCCTGACCCTCTCATTTGGAGCTAATCTCCTCTGTCAGGACTGATAAGTGCTTAGAAGCTTCTTTCTTCCTTTTCTAAGCACCCTTTGCCTTCTCTGACTTTACTGCTTCTAGTCTTGCCTACTGTGGTTCACTTCTGCTGCATTATTGCCCTTCCTTGACTGCATTTTTAGGCTCTGCAGATCATTTTTTCTCACAGTCTTCCCAACAATTTGTCATTTGGTATGCAGACACATTCCCCTCACAGGGAGTGCAAAACATCTTCTAAATGCTGGATTCTATCACAGCACCCAGATTATTAAGATACAAATATCTCCTTGGTATAAATAGAAAATAAAATGACGGAGGAGCAAAGCTGTGTGTTGGTGCCTCAGGAGACCCTTACACCTGTGCTGTTGCAGCACGCAGTAGGAAAAGGAGATAGCAAAATGAAGTCTCACAGCAACTGAAGCAGTGCCAGGAGTCAGTTCTGATGGCCAAAGTGGTGAAAGCTGTGGTGTGGGGTCATTTTGGTGGGGGCTGGCTGCACCGGGGAAATGAATGGGCTGTGATTCCCCTGCAACCTCTGGTCCTTGCTGTGCTGCAGATTCCCAAAGAGAGATTTAGTTTTGAATCAAATCAATCTTCTCTGCTCCTAAGCCTTTGAAAATTGTGTGAAGAAACTCTTCTGCTCATTCACCCATGATAACAAAAAGGAAGGCAGGTGCTTAATGAGTGTTAATAAATAACACTTTATTTCCATAGTAACATTTAAGACATTAGGCAAAGACATTTTAACAAAGATAAATGCCCCTTCTGAAACAAAAGAGTGCAGAAAAGATGTATTTCACCTAACTATAAGGACTTATCCAAGACATGTTGTTTGGGAATTTTCTTGCTCTAAACTCCTTCAAGCATCAAAGCAAAATAGAAGGAACTCCAGAGAAGATTCAACACAACCAAGGTATAAGTCATGCCATGAAAACTCACTTAATCTCCAGTGTCTGCAGAGAGAGGGAGTGATCCCATAGGACTATCCTCCTTACCCAGGTACTGCATATTAACTGAGATGGACCCAGGTGAGTGGGTTCTGTCTCCGCCCAGCGTTCTTCATCTACACTTTTTTGAATGATGGTGGACCCACACGAAAACCTGCTCTTGCCTACAAAGGAAGGTTATAATATCTGGGGCTTTTGGTCCCCATGGGCATGGTCAGTGTTAGGGAAAGCAAACACTTGTGGTCTGCCCAGGGTAGGTGCTTGATGAAGAGCGCATGTCTCCTAAAGACACCCAACAGAAGAGTTAAGCCAATACAATGAGGAGGTACTAATGTAAACACCAGTAAATAGAAAAAGTAAGTAGTTTCCTTGAGCCATTTTTTTATCCTGCCACTTCTTCTGGGATGAGAGAACTGTAGGCTGTTCTTCAAGACGAACTGGATCTTAGGGACTTGCTATGACCCTATATGAGTTCACAGAAGTACCTCACATATTTCTCTTGGAGAGACTTCTGGAAATGTCATTGCGTTCATTTTATTTTTGCAATCAAACTTCGAGAGAACATAAAACTGCTTGAAGTGATGGCTCTGGCTTCCCAGAGGTACTATGCTGTCATATCCAATGCCCCTCTGAGACTTTAGGTGACTTAAATGTGTCACAGGACCCTGCCACTCTCTTCAGAGGCTTGTCGCTTCATTGTGGGATGGAGTGAAGGCAGAAACTAAAAACTTTTATGAAGAAGGATACACGACAGATTCTTACTCTCTGTATTTCTAATCCTCTAACTGTATGCCAACTCCTCTTTAAAGTCTAAGTTTCATGTTCCTGTCCTTCAAACCCAAGAGACTGGGCTTCCCTGAGGTTTGTGGCTCATGTGCCTGCAAAAACAGTGGTCTGCGCTTACCCGTGTCCTCAGCAGCTGCACTCAGATATTGTACCATGAATGTGTAAAGGATCTGATAAGCAGTTAGAAAGATACCTGGGTCAGGTATATCTCTCACTAATCAGAGTGGAAAAAAATTGAAGTAACTCAGTTTGCTACAAGGAAACTTTCTCACTTGTGAGTTAAAAATTCAGCCTTCATTTATTTCTTTTTTTTTCTCTTGTCCTTTCTCCTCTCTTTCATTTCCCTAGACTGTATGACTCTACAGCAGAATACTTAAAATATGTCTTAGAAATAATGTATTCAGATTACAGTTTTCCTGGAAAGAAAAAAATGAAACTATATGGCATGTCAAATCATGTATTTTATCTGTCATCTAAACTGTACAATTTTGTAATATCCTTTTATATTTTATAACATTATCATGCATTTTAGATACTGTGCCACATATTTCAGACACCTGCTGTCTGTAATGTAGTATGCCAGATCAACTCTTGCTGTAACAACTTCTCAGTTATTTTTACCATCTTGCAAGATGATGAAACTTACAGCCCATGGCTGTTTCTTGACATGCCTTGTGTTACGTGGTGGAAACCTACATGGTGGAAACCAGGGAAATCAAATGGTTTTTTTATAACCATGTGGTTAGAATGAGAAACAGGGGGTGACTTGAGTCAGAAAGAGATGAAATAGTGTCATGTTCCATTTCTCAGTTGCCATGTGTCCCAAAACAAGCCTCTTGCAGATATTGTGCATCCTGTGCACCACAAAGAAGTCAGACTCGCTTGGGCTGAAACAGCACAGTTTACTGGAAGCTTAACTTGTCACATAAGCCCTCTCTCATTCCTAAGGGGGAGCAGGTGCGTGGTGTAGGGATAGATGTTCATGTGAGGCAGATCCAGGGCTTGGGCTGAATCCTGGACTCAGTCCATGTGAAAGTTGGGGCAGTCTGATTTGTACAGTGCAGTATACATGGATAGCACTGAAACCATGGTCAGTTCAGGCTGTTGGAGGTGGAAGCCACTAATTGTACAGGGCATGTAGCAAAGTCAATTGGCAGTGTCTTAAGTCTACCTTTCACAAGAGAAAGTGATCTGGCAGAGTAGGAGGCAAACATGGAGACATGTGAAAGGACCTCAAATTGTCTTGTGTCCTGGTGGCCTTATTAGAATCATAGACTCAGAGAATGATTTGGGTTGGAAGGGACCTTAAAGATCACCTCATTCCAATTCCTTACCTTGGGCAGGGACACCTCTGACTATACCAGGCTGCTCAGAGCTCCATTCAGCCTGGCCTTGAACACTTCAGAGATGAGGCATCCACAGCTTCTCTGGACAACCTGTTTCAGCGTCTCTCTATCCTCATAGTAAAGAATTTCTCCCTGATATCAAATCTAAACCTACTCTATTTCAGTTTGAAGATAACTTACCATCTCCTGAGTGTTCATCTCTGTTGCTCAGTAAGAAGGGCAGAGCTCTGGTGCTGTATGAGACCACAGACAGACTCACCTGTGCCCTGCAGGGAGGAATGGGACTGAAAGTTCCCTCTGTCTGTAGCTCCATTTATAGCCAGACAAATGACAAGGCCAGTCTGGCCTTTTTGCATATTCATCAAAGCCTCCTGCTAACTTGAAATATTAGTGTCTTTTAAGATAAATTGCCACAGGAAGATGTAGACAGCTTGAGACAAAATAAACAGGATATTGGCTCCCTCTAGACAAATCTGAAATGCTTCTAAAGTCTTAAAACTCAGTGGAAGTTTCCTTGGTTTTGAAGCAAATTTCTTCCTTATTTCATCCGGGTGTAAATACCAAGAAGAAAATGCAAGCTTAGGTATTTTTGAGACATAAATGTTCACTAAGTACCCAGAATTCTTTGAAAGAAAAAGTTAACATATGTAGCCAGTTTCCCATCTCAAAAGGCATGAATCAGCACCACAGCTTTGACTTTTATTAAAGTCCAATTATACCACTGAGATGCTTGGCCATCTCGGGTTTAAACCTGGATATAATAGGTATAGATTATTTTATTTTACTATTTTAAAACACCGTGTAGCACATTGCTGGGTAGACTTCAGCCATGGACATAATAGAAGTTGTCACTTCCATTTTGTTCTTTATAGAGAAAAACTGGTGGTGGATGGGAACATGTGATTCCAGGGGCCCACAGGAACACAGCCCTGAAGATAAGATGCCAGGGATGCTGACAGAACAAGCACGACTCAAGGGATAGTGGAATGAGCAGCTTCTGCCCATCTGTTTCCATGCCT
The DNA here is from genome assembly GCA_013400735.1 of Pomatostomus ruficeps. Lineage (NCBI taxonomy): Eukaryota > Metazoa > Chordata > Aves > Passeriformes > Timaliidae > Pomatostomus > Pomatostomus ruficeps. The sequence goes on along the minus strand of VYZT01020410.1, from coordinate 1,050 downwards.
CAGACAAATCCTGGCCCTACTCCGAGGCTCTTTGTAGTGGAATAAACAGCTTTTCTCCTAGGAAAGACTGAACAAACCACCTGGCTGCTTTGTGTGAATGGATTTCAGATATTAAGAGCCTTCAACAACCTTTCAGTTCATCTGGACTATTAAAAAATTCCATCTCTCTTCCTCACTTAATTGATCAACTGATGCACCACAGCTGACTCTAGACCCCATTGTTTCCCATCCAGAAAGGAGAAAAGATATTTCTTTATATGCGACATTTTGCAGACAGTTGCATTCTTCTTTGCGAGCTGCAAGTTCATACTTAGACTATTATTCACCCAGCTGAAAAATGAGAATTCAAATTGGAAGTGTTTAGTTGATTTCTAAATGTGTGCCCTGGAGGAGGTTCTCCATTTAGTGAAATCTGCCAGAAAGTAAACCAGCAACTCGGAGACTCCCATATAGTTTCTATGGGCAGGTGGGCTTTCGACAGCATGAAGATTAAACCAACACCTAGTGTGACAGTGTTTTTTTATTATATCTAAAATAACTTTTTGAACCAAGTCCAGACTTTTATGTTCAAAGAAAATATAGCTTAATTTAAAATTTAAATAAATGAAGAGAAGCACATCTGGGAAATAGGTACCAGTGTGCATCTACTCTTCTAATATAGATTATTTCATGCTGTTTAGGCTGACTAAATAAAAAAGCATGCAAATATCTCCATCAACGTCCACATTTTGGTTATATAGTAGAGAAAGGAAAAAAAAAAGAAAGAAAAGAAAAAAGTGCTTGAACAGGCAAATTCCTGAAATAAAAATCAAGCTCTCAGCACATGAGTAAGATAGTAGTACCACTAGGAAGGATTAAAACAGGAAAACATCTTAGTCTTTCTGTTGGTTCTTTTTCACAGGCACTCTTCTTGCACCATCAGAAGCCAAGTTTCACTGGTTATCTTGTATGAAGACTGATATTTTCTGATCAGAAGGAAGTTGAGAGACTTTATTATCTGATGTTTGCAACACTACAAAGGGGGCATGTGCTGTGGTTTTAGTAGTGGGA
>VYZT01020379.1:0-11221 GCA_013400735.1 Pomatostomus ruficeps | reverse complement strand
CTATTTCCTGGAGACTCTCCGCAAATTTTCTTTCCTAAAGATTACATGATTTTCTATCAACAACTTTCTTCCAGATATATTCTACCAGTCATTAAATGTACAAATAAGGTGTGAAAGGCAAAAAACCCCATATTTTCAGTGTCTCCCTGATCTCCTCATCCTAAAGTTAGATCAAATTCACAAGAACAGAAAGGAATTATGAGAAGTAAAACAACTTTCATGGGTCTGTCTCTACTATATTTCCCAGGAATATATCAGAAGGATGTAAACAGTATTTTCTAACCATTTAAGGCTTACAAATCCTGTCTCATAAATGCTTTGTAATAATTAATTAAAAAATCTGCTGTTCTCTACAAGCACTGAAGAAATAAATGTGCCTCATTCTGAAAGCAAAACATTTTCTCATGCTTTAAACACTAATTCTTTGAAACAGCAGTGCTGAACTATATAAAATTGTTATTTAGAGACCAATAGGAATGATATGTCCTGTAAAGAGTTTACCCTTTAGTAAGCTAGTTTCTACATCTAAAATGTTAATGTGCAGTTGTGTACTTGTCTAAATTTAAGTCAGCAGTTTCTTCTGTCTTGTTTGCTCATCAAAGTAAACTAGAAATGAAATCCATTGTCCATAGAATTTAATCTTTACCTCATCATGCCCAGACTCTGAGTGAAATTAAAGCTCAGCATTGACATTTTTGTTAGCGATTTTTAAATTGTTGTAAAAAGAAATATATATGTAGCTGTTTTGTTCAGTTAAAAGAAAAATAGAGGCATTTCATACCTTGGCTGTAGTGTTGCAGGTTGCTGTTTCAGTTATTCAAGTCACCCAGACCAGATAGCTCTGATATTGTATCATTTCCTAACAGCTGACTGAAAGAGAACATAAAGGATTTTAAAAACAGCATAGGTGAGCCTATGCATTTAGCTACAGATGTGTATATAGAGCTTCTTCTCAACTTGCAATAATCTCTTAGTAATTTTAAGAACGTTAAATACTGGGTTAGCCAATATTCTGCCATAGGGACTGTTGCAAATAAAAAAGTATGTCATCCCCTAAATAAAAAAAAGGTCTTCAAAACTTTTCAGAACTAGAAGTGAACAGAACTTTTTTTCCAAATTATGTTTTGGTTAAACATTACTTCTATTGGAAAAGGTTCTTTAGTGTGAGAAAGACTGGTTTATATGCAGGTGTGAGTAATCCATGCCAAGTCAGGGGAGAGGGCAAAGGTAATGAAATTCCAGATTGGCCCAGGACTGAATAACAGATGGAACACAGAAGACAAAAAGATTCTTTTTCCATGGTGCGCCTTCATTTTTTATCTAACATGCAAGATTAATCCCAAATAATCCCAGAGCAGTAAATAACAGTCAAAAGTACACAGAGTGATGAAAGTCTTCAATTCAAGTACCAGCAGTCCACAGGAGGAGGGACATTCATGGGTGATACAAGAATAGTCTAGGAAACAATGCATAGACTGGGAAAGCTAAGGACAGGTTGGAAAGCTAAGGAGTTATACTACTCTCCCTACAAGCACTCGGAGGCACCAGCTAAAGCCAGCAGGTGACAGATTCAAATGAAATGAGAAAATGCACTTTTTATATGGTGCAGAGTTACCTGATGGGCCTTTTTCTTGTATGACCTGGATCTAAACTTCTATGGGAGACCAAGAAGCAAACAGAGAAAGCAAGGAAAGGAATACACCAAGAACTGCTACATGCAGAGGTCCCCCCCAATGTCACCTGTGAACCATTAGCCCCTGGCGGAAGGAAGGGAGCTCAGATGAATTCTCATTCTATCAGTATCAGTATCACTGTATCCTGTCCCTTTCCCATGTTCTTCCTTAGGTGTCTGCCACTTGTCATTGCAGGAAAAAGAGTACCAGCCTTGATAGTCCTAACTAGACATTTGATCTCATCCAGTACAGCTTTTCTTGTGTTTTTACTCCTGGAACATACAGATGTGTTCTAAATGTGTTTGTGCATTCCAAACTAAAAGATTTAATTTTTCATTTTAATACACAGGAAACAAGCTGATCCAAGAACTGCAAATTGGTGCAGCCAGGGTTTTTATGAGCTTGTATCTTTTTTCTCATCTGCCCTGGGATTAAATAGGAGGCAAAAGATGTTTTCGAGGGTTTAAATGCATATGAGTGCTGCACATAGTAGGTGCAAAGCAATTTAACCTTCGGTCCTTCAAAGTAAATGAAAAGTGATCTATCAGCCCGTGTAACCAGTAAGGACTCTTTCCAATACCCACATCAACCTAATGCAGAGTCACAGTTTTGATACCTTATATTTTCTGTTAAATTTGTTTGAAACCATCCTATTACTGTATAAACAATTAGTAAGGTAACAAATAAGTAGGCAAATGAAGATTAAACAAAAGGACACAGATCTTGACTCTAAAAGCCTTATTCCTTTTGTTCTGATGCTTCAGAACTTACTGTAAAGTAGAATTGCCCCTTTCCAGTGAGATCCATTGCTTTATTATTTACTTTCTCTACTGATGTATTAGGAACTACATTACATTCCACCCCTGAATTACTATGCTTTTTAGATGCTAAGGAGAGTTGTAGAAAACAAAATTAGCTGCCTCATTCATCATGTCTTTCTTCCATTACAACCTATTTGTTGCTACTCATCTGTCATCCACATGAAGAAGAAACTTCTTAGTCTCTTAAATCTGCCCTGAAACACTAAAAATGAGAGCTCCAAGAACAAGAAGAAATTTACTATCTGGGATGCCAGAGAGCCTGTAAACTCCAGATTCAAGGTGTGTTCCCTTCCAAGGTCTGAATTTCCTCTCCCAGTCATAAACCTCCCTTTCCTTCCAAAAGTAACAGAGGAGCTGGCAATATCAGATGACAAAATAGTTGTCTCTGGAAGGCCTGTGAGGAAGACAAAACTATGTCAGAGAAAGGTAAGACTGGTTCTGGCTTTATGAAGAAGACAGACCTTTCTGTGGAAAGCAAGTAGTCTGTAAGCTGTCAGACTTCTCTGGAATAGTGGCATGCGAGTTCATTAATGTCTACCTGTCACATCCATGTTAGACTTCAGAACATTTCCTGTACTGGCACAGAGAAGTGGGTGTGAGTGAGGGATTTGTCAAACTGCAGCACAACAAGCCATTCATCCTGTAGGATTCAGACAATGAGTGTCTCCTCCTTCAGGGGTTATCACTCAAAGTGTGTGTAAGCAAAACCCCACTCACCACAGAATCACAGAATACGCTCAGTTGGAAAGGGCCCACAAGGATCATCAAAGTCCAACTCCTGGCCCTGCACAGGGTCATTCCCAAGAGTCACATCATGTGCCTGAGGGTATTGTCCAAATGCTTCTGGAACTCTCGAATCCTGTCTCTTGCTATACGTGGAACCACCAGCAGACACTTCATAAGGACACCGCATGAAGAGCAGCAGATCCTCCTACTCAAGAAATGTTAAGGGCATTATTTTTTTTCCTTTCTCCCCCTTCCCCCCCGCCCTCTTTTTTTAGTATTGTTTTCATATCCACTCAGCATTTAGCTGCCTGACAAGGCCCTGGTTCCAAGTGCTGAACAAAGATTCTGTCCTGGATGTCTGAAATGCATTAGCTAAAGCACAGATTTTAGTAAATTAAGATGTACAAGAGACAGCCTTAACATCCTTGCTATGGACATCATGCCAGTGCACATATACACACTCATGCATATATCTATTCCCTTGGAAAATAATCTCAGCCTACGCTGTGACCACAACAGTAGAAAATAAAGCTGCTGTGCTTAAGCCATAACCCTGCAATTAATGCAGCAGGGAGCAGATCCAGCAGATCATCTGTCATCTGTGCAGAGTTAAAAGTGGAAGAACAGTTACAGTAACTAAAGTACTGGTTGAGCTCCTCTCATCAGAGCACAGCAATTTCCTTTTAAATGTTCACAGGCAAGGCGAAGTTATTATTTTCTCAGTTTTCATTCTTTTTTTTTTCCTCTCAAAGAATATAGCTTTTAAGCTGTAGTCTAAATAAATACGAATACAGTGGAAAATCTTTGTAGTATATTTTAGCTCTCTTGTTTCTAAAGAGCTATCACTACCAGCTGAAATATATCACCTCAGAAGGTAAAATTGTTTCATGAGATACCATTTTCCCTTCAGCCTCACGAAGGCCCAGTGGGCATATTTCTGGATGCACTTGAAAGCAGCAGAACCAGCTGCACACCTCCATATGTGAAAGGTCTGATCAGAGCAGCCTCATTTTAAAATCAACAGAACTGACAGAAAGATTGTTTTGCTACAACAGAGAGATTCACAGCTCCAGTACAATTTGATGCCAAGTTTTTAAATGCATTAATAAGTCAAGTCGGCTAGGAGTCAGAACATGATGTAGCTGTGTGGCTTTGCTGCAGAGCCTGACATCCCCAATCATCCATAAATTAATTTTCATAAAGAGTAGAGGAAGATATTCAGAAAGGAGTAATGTGCTCTGATACTGTCAATCTTATCAGTGTGATATTGCATTGACATTCTAACCATTAACTACGAACCTGGTGTAATGATTACAAATTAAGTAATGAGATGAAATTAAGAAAAGATAAATTTTGCAACGCAGAGATGAAAATGAGTGAGGTCTGTAAGGCAGAAGCAATCTCAAAGACAATTGCAGGAAATCTGATTTCCAGGACTACATTGGACAAAGCACTAGAGAGTATCCTGAGATATAAACCCTGCTGTTGCAGGCATTTGGCCTCTAGCTTTGTAATTTGTACAATATTTCTATAAGAGTGAGATTAGAATCTTTTAGTAAAACCTTTTTTTTTTTCCTTCCTGGACAAGGCTGGTTTCTATAAACCAAAACTTTTTTCTGTAGAAATACAGCATTTTTTTATGAAATATTGCCAGAGAATTATTTCTCATGTCTAGGGCAGAATCACAGGTAAATACCTGAAATGATCACCTTTTCAGCACAGGACATGGGGCCACCGTCTGTGATGAAGTCAGACCTCTACATAGGAACAACTGGGTGAAGCTAGAGACAAGACATGTGAAAGGGGAAGCCTGCACCTCTAGTCTACCCACTCATGGGGATGATCCCACTGGGAGCAGAGGTCTGGGACTTTTTTTGACTGAATTTTATGTTTATTGTAAAGCTGAGGTGTTGAAATGAGACACTTCTCACCATCCAAGAGAGATTCAGAATAAGCACCTTGAAAACATTTTCAACAAGATGGAGACATGACTGTACTCCTAGACTTGGATTTAGACATTCCTGAACTGTAGGGAGCTTAAACAGCATTCTGGCACATAAATACCACATAGGTCCTTCAAAAACACTGCATTCTCTGGTGGTCTGAAACCAATTGTTTAGTTTTATGGACAGAAACAGTCACTAATTAAGAACACTATTTATCCCTCACCAAATTAAGCTGGTCTGTTAAAAATGCAGAATCAATATAACCCATACAGGAAATTAACTCTATTTTGTGCCCACGTTTTCTAAAAGCAGGAGAGCAGTAGCTTGTTTTCTCCTAAAAGAAATAATATAAACAGGCATTTCTTATAAAATTGCAACTCAAACACCCCCCAGTGATTGTGGGTGTGCTTATGAAATTCTAAAAATATGAATCTTCCCAGAAAGCATAAGACATTGTCAGTGATTCTTCTTTACACGAAGACATGCTCATTGCTCCATAGTGGCATCTGGTACCTTACAGAATAGAGCCCATCTGCTTGTGAATCATGCCATGCTGGTAGCTTGGGAAAGTTTAATTTCTTGTTTATGCTTGCAAAAGTGCAGAAGCCCCAGGGACAGCTGGGATATCAATGGTCTGATCCATAAGGACCAGGCTCAGGAATACCCTCCCACATAAGTCCTATCTCTCATTCAGCTGGAAAGTGGATGGGAACAAAGCAGTCATGCTTTTTATAGTCCACATACCAACTGGGGTCCCTACAGGGACAATAAAGTGAGGACACCAGGTCTCAGGGGCTCACTGCACAGTGCCCCAGCCATTCAGTCTGAATATGGATTTAATGACCAGTCCTTCTGGGTTCATTGTTGTTCCTTAAATACCATGTTGCTCTGACACCCTTAAAAGCAGAATGCCTTGCAATGACAACGTCTGTGCCAGAGCAAGGTGTCTGTGGGGCAGCTCCAGACAGAAATTCAGTCATCCATTTTAGCAACTTGTCTTTGTGAGAGTAAAGCCAGGCAACTACCTGAGAGCTCTAAAAATGCTGCTGCACCTGAATGTCCCTCCAATGGAGATGGATGTCCAACTCTCTTGAATGTTACTTCATTAAGGAACCTCAGGTTCCTTCCAGACCTTATACAGCTCCTATTTATGAGACTCCATCCAGTTCAAGTTCATAGAGCTGAACTTCTTCCATAACTTAATAAACTTAAGAGTACTATGGATAATGTAACCTGACAGGTATCATTTGAACGCATATTTTATGGAACCAAATAAATGTTTCCAAATTGTCCACCTTTAACATTACTGAAGATATGAACCTTCATTATCCAGAACTGTAGCTGCTAATGTAAATAATTTACGCATCATAAAGAGAGTTTTCATAACAAAAATAGGTTTTATAGTGTAATTCTATTATGTACAGGCTATTTGCAATTGACACTATAGGGTCAATAGATATTTAGACTTTTTTATGAGTATCTCTTCAGCTAGTGCAGAAAGTTAATGTTTTTGTTGCCTTAGTCTCTAATAATAATAAAAAAGGATAAAGAAGAAAATTATTCTTTCAGTGAGTTTGTAGAAGAGAACTGATTTTTTCCTTTAATATTGCTGTGGAGAAAGTCAAGATAAAAGAAATTCCCTGCTTTATTGCATGGTTTTAAAAATGTGTGCTACTTTTTAACATGTTCTATGTATCATTAAAGCTCCTTCTGTCACTGGTTGTTGTTTACACAGTTGCACTTCTACACAACTTGAGTCACAAAAGAGAAGATACAAAATGAAAAGTTCATTAAATTAGTGAAATAAAATAAAGTCCAATTCATCCCCAGCTGGATGGCACTTTCATGCATGTGTGTGTGTGCACATTTTTAGTGTGGGGGTTTTTTAATGGCTCTTATCAGAGTAGAGAACAGCTAATTCTAAGTTGAATAGGAGCATGGGAAAATTCTGCCTTCTTCACTGGGATCTATAGATCACAGTCACATAGAAAAAGCACAGAAGATTACCTTTTCAGCATCTTAATTAGAAGAGCTGGTTTGCACAGTGATTGTAAATTTAATTTTTAACTAACAGACACACAAGCTGAGCTTTTGCTTAATTATTCTCTGCATGAGCCTTAATAGAGCAACAGACAACTTTTTATATTCTGCAGATGTTAGAGCAATGCCAATGGACCCACAGGGCACACAAGCTCTGCCAGGAACACACAGGATGGTCTTGACTTCCTTGTCATGCACAGGTATCTGAAATACATTCAGGGTACCTCAGATACCTGAAAAGAGCTGGCTGACCGAGGACCAGCAGGATCCATGCCTTGCTTCAACAGCAGTGAGACAACTTCTGAAATGGCACTAAAATGATCGAGCAGAACTAAGGGAGGATTGGGATGGGAATCAATCTGGGGGTAAGTTAACTTAGGGTTTAAATGTAGGTGCCTGTATATCAGACATGTGCCTGTGGTGTCACTGAGATCAGTTCAGACAATCCAGGTATGCTGCCCAGCCTTTGGCTGCTGCCTCTGAGGCTATGTCTTCCTAAGATCCTGTACCCCATCTGCCAGTTACCTACAGATACCCTGCTTGTCTTTTGCTATCTCAGATATCCTGCTTGTCTTTCGGTATCAGTAACCCTCTGTGTTTGGGAAGATCTTTGCTAACTATAGGGACAGCTTAGTTCTCTATTTGCATGGTCTCATGTAGATATCTAAAGGTAGGTGTCTGCGATCCAGCTGTGAATTCGTTATGTCCTTCACAGAGAAACCAGCCAGGCTTGCATGAAAAATATTCCATGGATTCTGAAAAAATTATACTTTTTATTATTCTGTAGATTCTGAAAATTATGCTTTTTATGATATATGGTTCCTATAATGTATGCCAAGTCTGTATGTGCAAATCCTTTTCTGTGATAGAAATTAGAGGAATGCATAGCAATGTCAGTAAGTATGGAGTGAAGCCTTAGTATCAGAAATAATCATGGGATCTCTCCTGCAAAGCATATAACGTTTCATTAGAGGAAAGGCATTGCTAAGACTGAAAAGAGACTGCAGAGGATTATCAACATTATTTAGGGCTTTCAGCCTCTGAGTCATGAGGCAAGATTAGCGGCACAAAAAGAACAGAGATTTCACAGACCTCCATCCCATCTGGAAAACAGCATAACAGAGTCATGTTGAGAAACTCTTTGATACTGTAACTAATTAAAAAACAGGATGCCTTGATGTTGGCTTACATTTGGGAAAGTGATTTTAGTAGAAGTTCTGCAAATCTTCAAGTACTGCAGTTTATTCAGTCAGATAGGAGTCGGTATTTTTTCAATGAGGGAGAAATAACTACAAGGAAAAAATGCCCTCTATTTGTCTTTAAAACCTTTTGATTTTGAATTCCATAAACCTAAGCTGGAGATTTGGCAGTTTTACAGGTGAAAGGTTTTTTGTCTGAAATAAAAGAAAGATTTGATTTCACTCAGGAAGATTCCTCTACCAATAAATTCCTTTTCCAGTGATATTTTTTTTCTTTTCCCTCCTTTAGACAGTGTTTCCACAACAGTATTGGCAGAAGACACTTGATTTTTTTCTTCTTTGGCTTCTGTATTTTTTCTCTTTCTGGGAATCCTCTGCAGAGGTACAAGAAGAAGCATAGATATAAGGAAGAAAAGGAGATGGAAAGAATCCAGAATAAAAGGGAACATGATACAAAAGGGAATTAAGTTTTCCCCCATTCTTCATGATTCTGTTTCTTTATCTCCACAGTGAAGAGTGATGTCCTAGAATATCAAAGTTGGGTGTTAGGAGCTGTACTGGAAGGAGCTAAGATATTAAGTAGTATTTTCTCCTACTCTGGTTCTAATTGCCAAGCAAAGAGAGCCACTTAAAATCACAAATGTAGGAGCTGTACAAAAAGGATTGCCAGAACCTGCTCATCTTTGTGCAATTCCACTTTTTCAAGTTTTACAAATTCTCTCTTAATTCACTACATTTTTGTGGGTTTTCTGTCAAAAACACCTTCATTGCCTTTTACTTGCTTCTCTAATAATGGAGGTTGGAGACCAAGTCAAGAAATCCAACAAATATTTACACAAGGGAGAAACTTTACAAACTGAGTATGTCCTATGGGACCCAAAATTAGTTCAAGAGTTGCTGTAATTGTAGGGCAACGTATACATAAGAAAACAAAAGAATAGTGATAAAAGGGGATAAAAAGGTGTTAGATATATTTTGGGTCATTCGGCAACATTTAATTCTTAGTTACTGCCTGATTTTTTTATTTGTTTGTTTGTTTGTTTTCTCTTCTTTTCTTTTTTAAAGAAAAGTCTATTCAAAAATAAAGAAAGGAAAAACAGGCTCGCGAGCAAAATCATATAGTATAGATGAGTGTGACATTGACAAGTGGACAACTGTCCTCTTGTTCCTTAAAACAAAATTACTTCTAAGGATCTAAAGGAACATTTCTAGGAACCCAACAAAGCTGAATGTCATACTGACTTCTTTCTTGCTCTTTGCAAGCCATGAGGTCCTCTGGTGAAAGCTTTATCTTGAGGGGTTTTGGTACCATACCTGATCAGCTGTAGCCATCATTCTGTGTACCCCCGTGTACCTCTGAGCTGTTAGCACAGCATAATTTCTCTTCTGGCACAGAAGACTTTCACTGAAAACCTAACAGGAGGGATTAAGGTTAAACCATTCTAAAACCAAAACCCATGGTCATGGATCTGAGTATAATACATTGCCCTAAGACCTATGGATGTTGCAAAAAAAACTCCTTCAGGACATAAATAGTTCCAAACATTTGTTTTAATGATGCACATTTTTCAAAGCTTGACTTAAGGAAAGAGATTGCCAAGTTTATTTCAAAGCATTTATAGATCAGAAGTAATTTTGAGGACTTTATTGAATGTTGCAGATTTATACTGCAAGATGAATTGATGCAGATGATTTCAATAATAACAAAATTGGGTAATTGAGAGACTTGAAACAGACTTGATAGATTATCACATTTTCATGTCATTCTACGGCACCCTGCATAAATATATAAAATTATTAAATTGAAGTAAACTGTGATGGAAATAATTTCAAATTACAAATGCACTTCTTAATGAGTACTATTCAAAGATGCAGTGCCACACTCCTGGGTCCCCACATCTGAAGTGTGTTAGAATTATTGGTAAACTCCTATACTCTTTACAAGGCTCTCATGGATCTTTCAGTGTGACATCTACTGAATGCATTAAAAAAATCTAAAATCTGTCTCATTTGTCTTGGCCTATAAAACAACAATGGCTTTCTAGAGAAAAGTTAGGCCTATACATACTTGTGAGTCCTTTGATGAAAACATTTTGAGACACATCTGTTTTAAAATGGGGAAACAGTTATTGCTGAATGGCATGAAACTTTAAAATCCCAACTCATTGTTTATACCTCTACTTTTCAGAGTTCTGTAGTACCCAAAATTTATTTTCTTTACACTGAAAAAGTCATTGGTGTGATGTCCATTTCAAACAGTCAATGAGTGAAGAATCTCCCTTCTCCGATGGACTCTCACATCTTTCAATATTTTTTGACTGGAGCTCAACAGAAGAGGTGCAGTTTCAGGAAACAAGGATTTTATAGCATCACAGTATCAAAATGAAAAGAAAATGGGACTGAACACTCACCCTCAGTTTAAGACTGCTAGACATTTTATTTGGAAAAATCAAGAGGGACACCTGAGTAACAATAATGCGGAAGGTTTAAGGAGCTTGATCCTGTAATAATCAAGAATCTTACTCTGACCTCTCTTTACACCAAAAAAAAATTTCTATCTCTCAGTAGGTCAGGACCACCTCAAAAACTGGGTCTATTGTTAAGAATTTCTCTAAAACAAAAGTTTTGGTGGCAATTCAGGCATAAGAAAGTGCCACCATAATCCATCCTCTTATTCCAGAACTTCAGTTCTCTGTTTCTCCATCTGTGCTGGCAAGGGTTCATATTTTGAGTGACATTGTGGAGCAGTTCAAAGCACATAGCTAAGGAGAAATATAAAACCTGTCATGAAAAAAAGAGGAAAGAGGAGAGGAGAG
>VYZT01020361.1:39277-66421 GCA_013400735.1 Pomatostomus ruficeps | reverse complement strand
TTCAAATAGCTTATATCTAAAAATTAGATTATCTAGATAGTGAAACCTAGAGGTTCAATTCCTTTCCTTCAGACATCTTTAAGTGGAAAGAAAAAAAAGGTGTCAGTGTTTTCCAGCTGTTCTGGGGCAGTTTGGAGGATTTCTGTTTCATATATATATATGTAAGTATATATATATATATATATATATATATTCAGATAACAGGAGAACTGGGCAAGTACTTAGCGCTTTTTTTTTTGTGCCAAATTAAAAAAGTCATCAATGATTTACACTTCATAAAAGCAGTGCTTGGAGGGAAATTTCTTGGGGTTAAGTAACTTTGAACTGTATATTTTTATGAAAGAAAAGCATTTACTTTAAATAAATTTTTAATTTTTTTTAATGTTCAACTTTTTCTAAGGACCACATGCCTTAGGCACTGCAAAAGGGAAAACTTGATCTTAAATAAACATTAACAAAAGATGTGCATGAGCCTGAAAGCTGATTCCCTGGGGTGAATGGGATAAGAGTGAAGATGAGTTCTTTAAAAGAACAAATGGGAGAAAATAAACAAAAGTACCAGTACCACTTAGAAAAGGTAATGCACATAAATTTGTAATTGTATTTATCTTCAAATGTTTTTTCTTTACAGGGGGACAAGGTTCATGGGAAGTTAGCTCCAGAAATGTTGCAAAGAGTAATGGACTATAGAGGAGTTTAGACACTAAGTTTTACTGGTTTATGGAGGAGACTCCATAGTAAGTGATTGTTTCACAGCCATCTTGCAAGTGTGTCTTTCTAGATATAGCTTCTTCAGTTCATAGGCCATTTCAGTGTGATAACTGGGCACAAAAAGGGACTCCTTTTCCTATAGATCTACAAGAAAATAGAGAACCATAGTACTGCAGTCATGGAGTGAGAGGCAGGAAGCATGGGAATATCTTTATTAAAGCCTTATGAAGAGACTCCATTAGAAAAAAAGCTCAAGGCAGCTGTTCCTATTTCATCCGTAAATCCTAAGACCAACAATGTCTCTTTATAGCTCTAGTTAATAGCAATGCAAATTTAAGGTCCCTCTATTAATGGCACATAAAAAAATCATTTATGGAGGACCTTCAGGTGTTTCCATTAACAAATAATTTCATTAGACAAGATGGAGCTGTAAAATACGTGATGCCATGGATCTGTTATCCACATGGCACTTAGGGTGGATCATGCTTGAACTAGCCCAGATTGGGTGAACCAAGATGGTATAGCTACCACAAAAAAACCATGTAATTTGTATTCTTGAGGGATATTCGTCAATATAGCTAAGAAAAGATAAAATTCAGACTTCAGAGCATACCACACACTAGATAATCATAGTTCTGTAAAGTTAGACTTTTAAGATTTTCATATGTTTTCTTACTTACGTAGACTTTCAAATTTATTACTCATATATTGATATATACACATCTAAGCTGATGTATCAGAGATTAAAGTCAGTTTATAATGCCAATTATTTAAGATTAACAAACTAGAATACCACCTAAAATAAATACTAGCAAGTGTCTGTGCATTAAAATTAAAAATAGCTAATTGAGAAGTAGCAGATAAAGTAGTTATTTTTTTCTCTTAATATTTATAAGATTTTAGCTGTTTAAGTAGGCAGCTATTGGATAGACCATTTTCATTAAATGCCTTGCTTGAAAATATACAGTCTTTAAGTAATTTAACTATTACTAGAAGGTCAACCTTTAGACAGAGCAGGGAAGGATAAATTGGCATAATCATCAATGCCTCAGGGCTACCACAGAAATACACTGCCTCAGTTAAAGCCAGATTTTTATAAAATTTTCATTTTAATTTCTTGTGCTTGCTAGACTCAAAAACAGGCAGTGTTTTTTATAGACCTATATGCATTTTGTGTATACTTATTTGGATATTGAACACATGTAGAAATGTGTTTGCTTGCAAGGCTGACGGGTATGGCATACAAGATATGCCAAGCTGGTTTTATAGAAAGGTAGTGCTTGCAACTGTGCTATAACAGCTTGAAAACTGGGCCCTGTGTTTCTCAGCAACAGCCATGGGGAAGCAGAGGTTTGAAGCCCTTGCCAGAAAGTCTGTGAAACACACCAAATACTTCATAAAACCATTTGAATAATATTTATATAGACTTAGAGTTCTAGTGCTTCAGGGAGTCCTTTCATAAAATCCTGATTGTATTTGGCAGTAGTGACTCTGTAGGGCTGTAGGTATCAAAAGAGCATTAAAGTATCAAGGAATTAATTTCCAAGATTAGTTTATGGAATAACTAGTAGGAATAATGTAGAAATGTTAATATCACTATCCACTGTACAGATGAAAACTTAGATGCATCATGAAAATTTAGATGTAGTAATCTGAAATCTAGAAAAGCAGAACTGCTTTAGTAGTCCATGCAATTGCTGTGTTCTACTTGAGGTAAGACTATGAAGGTTCTTGCCAGTATTGGTCAGAAAATTATCTATGTCTAGAGAGTTAAAAAATACTTCTCAATTGTTGGATCACTTTGCTCAATTGGAGTAGTTAGGTAGAAGTGTATTTGGGAGCAGCTGTGAATGAATGGTGTTCTTGATGAACAGTGTAGCAGTACTTTCAATTTTCCCATGTGAAAACTGATGAGTTTCTTAGCTATAAGTGATGCGGGGAATGACTCAAGTTTGAAATGAGTTGTTGCCATAACTTGGTGAAAAGGAAAACTGCTGCTTATACTAGATTTCAATGATTGAGGGGGAAGGGGTGGTGGGGGAGAAGGTGTGTAGTCATTCTATATAGACCTCAGTGCTCTGCAAAAAGAAAATTCCTGCCACTCTCCCGTAAAATGAGGAAATGTCACTTGAGTTAGCTTGCTTTATTAGCTCACACTCTTGAAACAGCTGAAATGTGGTTTACTGAAGTAGCCACAATCCTTGCAGTATTGCTGAGAAAAAGTAAAACAGACTGGACCTATACCATATAATTATAATACATTTTATAGTTCATTTGCTGTACAATGAATATAATCACATCTTGTCAAATTAATGGAAAATTCTTTTCTGAAGCATTCTAATAACCAGATTTTTAAATTGTGTATTCTATATTTCCCCAGAAGATATTGTTCATTTTTCATTTCTCCAGAAGACATTTTTTCCTTATGCTATGTTCAAAAATATAAAAATCATCTGTGTCTGAGGGCTACTACCTACCAGTTGCTGTGAAGTACAGGCTGACAAAATTAAGTAGCAATGTTGTATCTCCTCAGCCATGTTGCTGCATATAACACCATCAGAATGATGCAATATGGTATTCATAAATACAGATATCATACAATATATTTTATGTACAGTGCCATAGCCACATTCAGGCTGTGCACAGGCACTGGAATTTTAAGTTCTTGCCCTTTCCTAATGTCAGCATGGCTTTTGGTATAAAGTGTTTGCACTTGTAGATCTTGTTTGACACATTCAGGATAAAGTTTGCATGTCTTCAGTGAAGAATTTGGCTGAGATGCTGGATCAGAATATAAAGGAAGTAGAATATAGTATGTACATGTACAATGATTTAAGTAGAATTTGCTATTTTTTCTTAGAAAATATAGTTAAAAACAAATTAATATGGATGTAATGCTCAGTTTTTCTGATGGAAGAAGAAATGCATATTTGCCAGCTACCCTAAACTACCTACTCAGGGATCCTGGGAGATCACATTAGATGACGGATTTGATAAGAATAATGTTGTAGAACAGAAAGCTCAGTCCTACCTCCACCACAGAATGTTGGACCTAAAACCATTTAGGATTAAAATTATACAATGGCCATTGTTACTTAGAACAAAACAACCTAGTCTTTTCTCTAATGCGATTACATTTAGTGCACTGTGCTTGGTCTTAATTCACAGTGTATAAGGGAGAATTTGGGCCCTTAGAACTAAAATCAGAAAACACCTTGAGCTGGTGCCTAGAACTATCACTTAAGTGTTTCCTAGGACGATAGAAGGGTATCTTGACCCATGAACTATGGTATGCCCCAAAAATGCTGGTTTACAATTGTGAAAATTAAACAGGCCTTCTTCTGAAAGCCTAATAGAAATGGTTTTACCCATAATAAGTAACTTTTGCACCCTGCAAATGAGTTGAAGTAAACACACCCTAAATATCCTGTAAAACTGATTAGGATTATTGACCAGAAATGTAGAAATGTATGAATGGTTGAAGCTTAAGTGTATCAGTGATTACGAATGCAAAAAATATCCATTAGTGTGTACCTACTGGGGTGTAATCCTTAGTATTTGAAACAGTTCTCAGTAGCTCAGTTTTCCTTTTAAAAAAAAAGAATTCTTTTACAACTTAGGCTTTAACATAGTTGTTGCTCTGAGATTTTTTTGAATACCCAAAAATTTTGCACTTTCCTTTTTAATTTAGGGTAGTTGTAACTACTTTAATTTTCTATGGTATTTCAACTTAAAAGAAATAATATTTTGCAGTTTCCTGTTAAATGAGAAAGATCACATTGGAAAGCTGAGGCTGAAAAGAATTTGCTGCTTTCAATTCATTGTGAATTGGTAGATTCAGATTACTTTAAGTAGCTATGTAATATGTTGCAAAGGTGGAGAGCTAATGAATACACAGATTCCAGGACAGAAGATACTGTGTGCTGAAGTAAACTGATATTCTTGAGCTTCTATTAAACTATTCCCCTAAACAGACCTGAGCTAACAGAGATTGTGGGAACTGGCTTGCATTCAGGATTCTGTTTTGGTCTTTTCATATTTTGTGAAAAGGGGTGGATTGGGAGAAACTCTTTTATATGCAGTGTAATCATTTACCCAGACGGTATGAAAACATGAATAAAGATTTTTTGAATTGAGATGACTGAATGAAAATACACAAGCTTTTGAGACTGATGGTCATAAGCTTTTTCTAGCCTTATGTCAGCTTTCAGATGCAATCAGAACTGATTTAGCTTCACACAAGCTAACGCAGAACTAGAAGCACTTAAACAGAACTTATGCTGCATTTTTGCTAGACCAATGAGTCTTATTGACATCATTACACTTTGTCCAATCCCTGTACATCTGACCTCTGAGAACCAGTTTATTATGCTTTTGGTATTTCTAAGGATATTTTTCTGCATGGCCCCTTTTAATGCAGCATTCTTAAGACAAGACATGAAATTATTTCAATCCTGAGAATAATTCACTTACAGTAAGGCCAGTAACATCCTGGCCTGTATCAGCAATAGTGTGACAGCAGAACTACAAAAGGGATCTTTAATGACACTGTATTCTGATTGTACTGTCTTTTTTCATGTATCACTACATTAGAAATACAGTTGTTATTGGAGCCCACAGAATTTTTCAGAAAGGTGTCCCATAGGTGAAGAGCTGCAGTGCAGTAATAGCAGAGTCTCTGTGCAGAGGGCTTGGTAAAAACACCACATCATTTAAGTATGAAAGTCATAGAAACTAATTCAAACTAAATAGCTTGGCCTAACTGCTAGGCTATTCATGGCGCTGGATGAGCAAAATAATTTTAGTCCATGGAAATAACTGCTTTTCAAGATTCAGGTTATAATATTAGATGGTATATAATAGCTCTGTAGTTTGTAAAGATGTATAAATACCTAGTGTCTAATCCTGGCCTGCTGAAGTTGTACATAGAAAGCTTAGTTATAGACAGTAACTTCAGCATTTAGTACAGGCATCCAGACAGGTGAGCCAGGAGTTCTGTATGTCACTCCATTATTAAAATAAGTCTGAAGCACTGCAGAAATAGTCACATTAATATCACTTCAGTTTGAACATCATATTCCTGAGTTGTACAAAAAGATGTGTGTGCATGTTTTTTATTCAGCCAATTTAATCTGAAATAGTGTCAGGAATGCAAATGTGGAGTTGCTTTAAACAGAGGTCTGCCTGAAAAGCAGGAAGGGTTTAAAGATTCAGTTCAGACTGAACAGTATGTTGAAATGTAGTTTATGCAGAGCACTGTATGTACCATGTGAGCAGCTAAATTGGCTCTGTAATGAATGGACTGATATGAACTGGTGATGTCAGCATTACACAAGGGTAGTGTGAATTGGACTGGAGGAGAAGGTGCCTCACATGTGACACTGAGCCTGTGAAGGACTCTCTGCACCGGCTGCTCTAGCCACTATCCACATCTGCAGAATCTAGCCCCCTTCCTGGAACTTAAATATCTACACTCCTGAGAAAATCCTGTCTGCCTGATGTGCTTCTTAAAAGGAGGGAACTTGCAGAGACCTATAGGTAGCCTGCCCAACTGTGGTACTTGTCTTTGCTGTTATTTGAAAGAACTTGTTAGTCTTAAAAATGAATCAGTCTGCTTAAGTCTGACAATTATATCTTCACTAGAACACAGGGAAACTGCAGATGATTCTTAGTATGCCCATCTGTTCCAGAAGCATGGCAGGCTTCAAGACAGTTTTGCCTTAGCATGCTGCTTAGGATGTGTATTGGAGGGTTAAGGATATCAAGTATCCCTTCCTCAAATAGGAGCAGCTCTTAGAAGACAGGTGAATAACTTTGGAGATACTACTTTTGAGTTATCTGCTGCTTTTCTTTAAGATTCAATATCAAACAGATCAAACCCAACTATTTTCCTCCTACTTAGAGTGGGAAATAATTTGAGGTTTTATTTGCTGATGACTACTAGAAGTAGTCATTGTAGCTGACTAATAGTCTTTAAATTTGGAGCATGAACCACTTCCAAATACTTTAGGAAGTGAGCCATTTTTTATGCAAAGAAAGCTTTATAAATGATTCTTCAAAACCTACTTGTATGAATTCATTAAAATTACTTAAACCAACAGGTAAAATTACATGTGTGTAGAAACAAAGAATATAATGCTGAATCTGCTGTCTCAAGCAGACCTTTGTTTACATGTGATGGATTTGTTTTGATGAATCAGATTTCTCTGCAAGGGAGAAATCTTCAGAATTGTCTTTGGATAGAGAAATTAAGGCATTGCATTTTGCTCTCACTCTATCAACATCACTATTTAGAACTTTTACTCTAGCCATAAAGGTGCTTGTGTCAGGAACTTTTTATTAGTGTTGTGGTTTGACCCTGGCCAAGTGCCAGGCACCCACGGCAGCCGCTCACTCGTTCCCTCCCCTGCCACAGCTGGGCAGAGAAGGGAACGAAAGGGGGGAAAATAATTAACATAAGGGTCCATGAGTTGAGATAAGGAACTGGCAGAAAACACTCCAAGGACAAAACAGGCTCACTTAAGTTACAAAGTGAAATTTATTACTACCAGAGTTAGAAGAAGGATATGAGAAGTAAAACTAAACCTTTAAAAGACACTGTTCTCCCCCCCTCCTCCCCCCAACAGTGCGAGGGGGGCAGGGTGTGGGGGTTCAGGTCAGTCCATTTCCAAGATCTTCTTCCCCTGCTTAGGGAGAGGAGTTTTTTTCTTCTGCATTGCTGTGGGGTCCCTCCCATGAGAGACAGTTCTCTGTGAACTTCTATGGCGTGCAATTACTTGTCCATGGGATGCAGTCCTCCAAGGACAAAACTGCTCCAGCATGGAAGCAGGGGGCCCCTCTCTCTCCAACTGGGTGTCCCACCTGGACTGCAGTTTCCTCTGACATCCACCCCCTCCAGCGTGATCACCTCCTCCACAAACTGCAGGACTTTTATCTCAGTCTCTGTCTCTCACTGGGCTATGACTGCTACAGCTTCTTCTGGAATCCACGGCTGCTGCGGCTTCTTCTGGCATCTACATCTACTGTGGCTACTGCAGCTTCTGGCATCACCCCGCTCCAACGTTGGCATCTCACCCATGGACTGCAGGTGGATCTCTGCATCCCTTATGGACCCCATGGACTGCAGGGGGGACACCCCACCTCACCATGGGCTCACCACGGCCTGCAGAGGAATCTCAGCTCCAGCGCCTGGAGCACCTCCTCTCCCTCCTTCTCCACTGACCTTGGTGTCTCCGTGTTGTTTTCCCTCACATGTTCTCACATCCTCCTCCTTCTCTAACTAAAAGCAGCTGTGTGTACATTTTGTTTTGATTTTTCCTTAAATATGTCATCACAGAGGCGTAACCAACCTTTCTAATTGGCCCAGACTTGGCCAGTGGCATGTCCATCATCTTCAGAGCCATCCGAGATTGGGTCTGCTGGAAATGGTGAAGAATTTCAGAAGCTTCTCATAGGAGCCATCTTTATAACAGGGAGCATGTCCTTTATGTCTGTCAGTTTTCTTTGACCTCATCTTAGTAATTTCTGAAAGATTTTTCTGCTGTATTTTTGCACAACTCTCATAAAGCAGCTGCAATTGGTTCTGCTATTGCTAACTCATCTGTAGCTTTTTGTGCTCACATCAGTGTGCCTTTAGGAGAAAAGTCTGTCCTGCCTCTAAGGTGATTTACCTTTCCTGAAATGAAGTTTCTCTGCTGATTGTCTGATTGTCCTAAGTGTCATTGAAACCTGTTTCCACTTGAATAAAGTACTTTAAATATTCCCAGTTCAAAACAAAGGGTTAAATTCACATTGTCCTCAAAAAGGACAATATTTTATTTTATTTTTTAATACTTTATACAAGAGAAATCAAAGCTTTTCTTTCCCCGAAGAGCAATGAACTGTATTGGGACTCTCAAAAGAGAATAACAAGAAGCCCTAGAATGACAATGATAAACTAGAAGCCCTAAAAACTAAGCTCCCAAGTTACCAGGTTTTCAGCTATGTGTGGTTAGGAGCTTACATGTTCATCTGAAGCTGCTTCTTCCAGATGTGAGGAATGCAAGCTCCCATGCTGGCTGGAGTGACTGGAAATCTGCATTCCACAGCTGCTGGTAAGGACATAGGCAGATTTCTACTGGGATCTCTCTTTGATCTGAGAAAGCCCATCAAAATCAAAATATTGTCAAATATTGAGACATCTATTTTTTTTTTTTTTTCTTTGAGTGAGAAACTCTGCTGGAAAACTTTGAGCCACCTAGTTTCATAAAACCTGTTTATAAGCAGTTATTTGAAGGGATCCTTGGGTGCCAGTGTGTTGTATTTATGTATTACATTTCTCTTTCTGCGAGTTTACATGTTGCTTTATGTAGTACTTACTCTGGAAAGCTTAGTCCTGAGTTGGATAACTGTTGGACAGCTGCTAGTTACTCATCTTTGTAAATTAGTTCACCTCTAGTGTAACAGTGGACTTAAAACAAGTATTTTTCTCATGTTCTGTTTATTGTATGTCTCCTGTAATGACTCTTAACTTTTTAGAATTTGTCCAGAACTTAATTTCATGTTGATAATCATGTCACATTTTTAATGTAATTCCATTAGTTTCTTTGCAAAAAATCAGCTTCTTTCTGCTGTAATCATGACTACTTATTCAAAAGAGTTTCATTTTAGCACAGCTGGATGCATGTGAAATTAGAACTGAGTTGTACATTGAAAAAAAGACTTAATATGTCCCCTGTGTTGCTCTAGGAACGAAGGTATGTTAATCATAAGGTCTTGATGGCTTTAGAGGTGAAATGAATTCTCACTATAGGAAGGCATTTCTACCTGCATTATCCCATGACTTCATTTACTATCCTTGAATAGAAATGTAATACATGGTTACATTATGGTCACATTCTAGATTATGAAAGCTACCTAATAGTTCAGAGTTCATAGCATGTAAAAGGTAGGTTTGACAGTCAAAATGGTCTAAACCAAAGCAATTGCTCAAGCAGCTAGTCCACTTGATTATTTTTTGTTTGTTTGTTTTTTACTTTCCACCACTGCCACCACCACCAAGTGATCATTATATTTATTTGTGTAGGTAAGCTTCTGAGACACTTAACTAAAACTCTTGCATTGATGGAAAAGTTTGGTGCTTTTTGTAGAATATTTGAAAATGCTTTTATGAAACTATGGATTTATTTTCTTTTATTCACTATTGAAAAGTAAATATTTTCAATTAGAAAAGTTTTGACACAGATTTCTAGATCTGTTACTGCAGAATTGTAATCTAGAGTAGAAATAGTAAAAGCTTTCAAGAGCTGTGGGTTTAGGGCACAATTACTTTAACCTAAAGTATGAAGATGAAAGGACAATATTCCAGCTTCAGTTAAATTGTTTGTTTCCTTTATATGCACTAAATTTGGCAGCTGTTCTTATAATCAGTGGGTCAAAGTATGTTCTTGGCTATGTTGATCCAGCTGTGTACTGTTACAGCTTGTGTGGAAATTGGAAGGAAGAAAATAATCCTATCAAATAGCTTATGGAAACAGTTCATTTCAAGTGAGATGACTAAATTACAAATGCACACTTCTTTGCAAGGTAGATCACAGTTCTTAGTGTGGGTGGAAGGAACAACCCTTAAAAAAGGAAAACTGCTGCTGAGGGGCATAGATATCCTCTATTACTACCACTGCCAATTGCCTGAATTTCCTGAATTTTTCATCTGAACAATTGGCTGTTTGTGAAGCATATGGTAAGTGGTTTTATTTTCTGTATACTTGAGGAATTGTTTTGCTTAATGAATGAAAAAAAAAAAAGTTTTGCTCACTTAGGAGTAGTGATTTGGTTAGTAAAAGTAACTCCTAAATGAAAACATGTCAAGAAAGCAGTTACACCAGTCTAGGCCTGTTCATCAAGAGTTGTGTGGATTTGGTACAAAGAGCTTTTGGAAGTCTAGGAGCAAGAAAGTATCACTACATCTAGTAAGAAAAATTGCCAGGTAGGCAAGAAGTTTCATGTAGAAGACTGGCTGATTAACCAGACTGGCAGTTTGATGCATTTGCCCTTCCTGCATTTAAATACTGCATCAAGTGAGGACAGATCCATAAAACAGCTCTGTGACATGCTAGTAGGGTTACTTCATGTTCTAATTCAGTAGTGATGAAACCTTTCTGTAGTACCCCTAAGTAACTTTTCAGTGTTTTCTTGTGTTTTTATTCTCATGCAGTAAAGTCTGAAAGTTGTAGATCTGAATTAAAAACCCAAGCAAGTCTGTCCTGAGAGGAATCTTAATCATAATAACTGTATTGTAAGAGTAAAATGAATCTATGAAGAGTTCCTTGCTTTGTATTTTCTACAGCTATAAGAAAAACAATGGATCACAGAGATATTTAACAGCAAAACAGAACTACAAAATGTACATTGTCTCTACCCAGCAGCACCATATGTCCATGAATATTACCTTTATCCCTTTGCCTTTACCTACCCCATTTCTGGATGGGATAAATACCCAAATCACTACTGTGTAGGTTGGTCTGGTGCAGAGTGAGGTGTGGAAAAAGCACTTTGCAATCTTCAGTAGCTGGAGGGGTTTTTTACAAAATACTGTTTGTTTGGGTGGGGGGGTTTTGTTTTATTTTGGTCTGTTTTGGTGGGGTTTTTCTTTAGTCCAGAAGGTAAATGTAGAATATAATTATAGAATGGCTGGCATTGAAAGGGGTATCTGGAGCTCTTCTGGTCCAACCTTTCTGCTGTCAGAGCACATACATCTAATGCAAGTTGCCCAGGACTGTGTTAAGATGGGTTTCAAATATCTCCATGGCTTAACGCCTCCAAGATCTTCCTAGGCAGCCTGTGCCAGTACCTGACAATTTTTAGAATGAAGTGTGGAGTTTTTGTCTTATGCTTAAATTGAATCTCCTGTGTTCCAGTTCATGCCCTTCGTCTCTTGTCCTGTTCCTTGACACCACTGAGGAGAGTCTAGCTCAGTGTTTGCTTTTACCCCATTGGGGACATATGTACATAAGATCCCAAACATGAAACTTATCTCCAGGCTGAACAGTCCCAACTCACTCTCATATGAAAGATGCTTCAGTTCCTGAATCATTTCCTGGCCCTTTATAGGACTTCTTCTAGTAAATGAGGAGCTTCTATGTGAATGAGGAGCACAGAACTGGACCCAGGACTTCCGATGTGGCCTGGCCAATGCTGAGAGGAAGGTTCACCTCTCTTAGCTTATTGTTGGTGCTCTTTGTGCTGCCGTCAAGGATGCTTGTGGAGAGCTGTGAGCCCTTGGCACTCCCCTGGAGAGGAGAGGCTTGATAAGAAACCTCCCTAAAGGTTACAGGGACCACTTGGGACACCCCCAGCATGCTTTGCGCCTTTATGGCAATACCTTGTATCCAGTTGGCTAGTTGATTCCTACCCCACCCCTACCTTTCCCCATAAAAACCACTGCGTTTGCCCGGGAAGGACAGGAGCTCCCATCCCTGGCCTCCCCTTCGCAGAGGCTACAAGAACAATAAAGCTACCTCTGTGGAACAGCCATACAGTCTCCTCGTCTCTCTCTGTCCCGAGTCGGCCTGAGGGTGATTTGCAAAGAGCTGAAATCACTAAGAGCTGATATCATTGCAAATCACCCGTTGCCTGGGGAGACAGCCTTAGCCCCTGTAGGAGTCGCTCTCTGCAGGGCACTCCTTAGGGCCGCGGCGTGTCGGTGCTGACCAGCACCGGCCCCCCCTTGGTAGATACTGTTGACCTTATTTGCAAGGATGGCTGCTGTTTTGTGTTCAGGATGTTCTCCACAAGGATCATAGGGTGGTTCTCTGCAGAGTTGCTTTCCAGCTGGTCAGCTCCCAGTGTGTGCTAGTGCAAGAAGATAGTCCTACTCAGGAGCAGGACCTTACACTTCTCTTTGAACTCTCTTAGCTGTTTCTTGGCTCATTTCTCTAGTCTGTCGAGGTCCCTCTGAATGGCAGTGCAACCACTGTGCAATATTGGCCACTTTCCCAGTTTTGCATTGCAGGCAAAGAAGCTGAAGGTACCCTGTTTGCACTGTCCAGACTGTCAGTGAGGACTGACCATGGGGTGCACCCCTGGTGACCTGCTGTGATCATGTTGCTGATCATAATTCTTTAAGCCTGGCAGTTCAGCAATTTTTCTAGTCTATTTCATTGACCACTTGCCTAGCCTGCATTTCATCAGTATGAGGATTTTATAGGAGACTGAAAGAATTTGTCTTGTCAAGAGAGCAACTACTGTTCTCCTCTCATCCCCTGAACCAGGCATTTCATTGTAGGTCACTACTGGTTTGCTAAGCATGATTTTCCCTTCACAAATCAATGACGAATATTTGTAATCACATTGTCCTTAATATGTTTGGAAAATAAAGAAGCTAAGATGCTTTGAATAAAGTTTGAAGATAGGAACTCTTCAAGGAATCTGATCCCTATGATCTTTTTTAAAAATATTGTCAACCTTATTGATGTCTAAACTATTTTAATCTGGGTTGTGTGCATAGTGTAAAGTGATCCCGATATATTTAGGCTGCAGAAAATCCAGGGCAGAAAAAATGTTGATGCTACTCTGCCGCGGTACCACCGGCAAAGGTACCAGGCTCCCGCCTGCAGTGTCAGGGGCTGGCTGGGCTGCTCTGGGGTGCGAGAGGGCTGGCTAAGGTCCTGCAGGGGTTCGCCTAACCCACCGGAGGTCCAGGCATGCTGAGGAAGGAGAGACGAGGCGGAGGGGCTTCCCAAGGTGTTTTATTTGGGCACCAGGTTCACGCCGGGAAGCACCGGCACGGAGTTTTACAGTTACATATATACCAACACGAGGGGGCAGGGGAGGATACAAAATACCCTATGATCTAGGGATGCGGGGTTTGAATTTGGCAGGCTTGCAGTGGATTGGGTAATACAGAACCTTCCAGGGGGAGAAACCAAATAGCAGGGGAGGAAGGGAGGAGACGGCAGTGCCTGGCCATGGGAGAAACCGAAACCTGGTCATAGCACACTGCAACACCACTCTTGATATTGAAGTGATGCTTGCTGGATTTCATAGGTACATGAAGGGGAATTTACTCTAGAATGATGAGAAATATTTCAATTCCTGTCAAAGAGAGCTGGAGTTCTGTTTCTGGTGGATGCATTGATCTCATGAAGGAACTGTATTTTGGTGTCTAGCAGTCATAATTCAAGTGTTCTATGTTTTTCCTTTCTGTTAACTGGAGAGTTTTTTAGGTTGTATTGAATTCAGTAATGAAGCCAGCCAGTTATATTTGCTACGTACTTTAAAATGTAATTTTGCTCTGGCTGACTCAGGTTTGTCACAGACATGCTAATCCTGTAAAAGGATTATTTGCAATAGAGGCCTTCCACTTTTACTGTAAAAAATAAAGGAAAGCAGAAACTACTTACCTTTTTTCCTTTCAGTGTGATATCTTATCTTCCAGTGCAATTTGTAGTGATAGAGGTGTTCTTGTAATGACATACATTGTGTTAGCTGTGGTATTCTTCAAAGGAAGGTAGGAAGCAATGTTAAGTAAGCTTTAGTTTAAACAGATATATTTTTGCTTAACGGTATGGGAAGGAAAGAAAATAAGAAATGGCTGGCAAATGACAATAAGGGCTGAAAGTCAACATTACAAACCAGCAATTTGCAAAACATATTTACCTTAAAACATTTAAAATTTACCAGCATTGGGCTATCAGGTCTGCGAAGAGTAGGAATTTCTTTATATAATCTGTTGATTTTACCATCCACTTACCTGCAAGCCTACCTTGAGACTCCTTGAAGACACAGTTGAAGTTGTGTTGTGAGGAAGCTTGTCAAATATTCTTACTACAGATACTTTACAGCCCTTTAGTCACCCAGATATAACTTCCGTTTCCAGAACTTTAAACCCCTATTTGTATCTGTGAGTGGGACCAGATGACCTCCAGCAATGCCTTCCAGACCGAGGTTTACAGGGGGGTTTTTTTGTAGTTCTTTCATTGCTACATTGAGGGATCCAAAAATTGCTGGTGAAAAAATCCACTAACACTTCTCTTGCATGGAAAACTTAGCAGGGCAAGCAAATAACCAGACAGCCTGAACAGTACTTTCAGCTGGTTATTATTGAGTAATTTGGGAAGGCCGTAAGAGTAACAAAGATGTTAAGATAGATAATGTATTAAATGTTGAATTAGACTGGCAGATAAGGACCTATTTCCAGTGTGCAAAATGTTCAGGAATGTATCGTATGACATAGCTCAGTGGGGGTTTGTATTAGATTCTCCTAGAGCACTTGGCTTAAAAGTTGTTACCCTTCAAACAAAACTTCCATGATGAGCTTGAACACTGCTCCTGCTGACAAAAATACAGAATACTTCGGTCTTGTTTTTTTGATGCTAAAAACTTCTGCTGCACTTCAGTTAGTTGTTTGTTGTGAGTGTTTTATGTGTGAGGTGGCAGACAGTGCACTATTTCAGACTTATAAGATATCAGCCTTTTGTAAAGAGTTAAGAAGTTCTGTTCACTCTCCATATTGAGTTTTGTTTATTTGCATATATGTTGGAAGCTGGAAAGTATATAGCACTTGTACTGAAGATAAACCCTTTGCAGAATGGGAAATCTACCTATGTTTAATCAAGTTAGAAAATGGGGAAAATTTCCAGCAGTAATTTCATTTAAAATTTTAATTTTAGTCCTTTCCATTTTTGCCTGTTGCACATTGACTTTTTCAATGAAAATAAATGAACTTCCCAACTGCTACATATAAGGAAAAATCTAATGATGTATATCTAGGCGCCACTGCTCGTATTACTATTTGTCCATCAGTGGGTCTTTTTTAGCAAGAAAATAGAGCAAAGCACTCAATATTCTACTTTACATACAAGAAAATGTTAAAAGGATGTGGCTATTAATGCAAATAAAATAACCGAGAAAATAGAAATTGTTCTTGTTTCAAAATAAGACTGTCACAGAGAATTTATTCAAGCAGGTATTCAAATTTTTTTAGATGCAAATATTGCATCAAATCTGTCACTATATAGATATGGGCTGAACACCATCATTATTGCATTGAATTCCTACTGTGTGGTTCTAGTTTTTCTAGTTTTGTTTAAGGTTGTTGTAGTGTTTTTAACTGGAAAAGACAGTTTTACCAAGCCCAAGTATTTCTGAGAAATATGGATGCACAAGATGCACAGGGATGGCTCTTGCCTTATTGTCAAAACATTCAGGGGACAAGATGAGTTTACCAAGAAGTTGCCAGCACTGTGCATATAGCTCTGTGTTGTAGGTCTCAGTTTAAATATAGGTCTAAGTAGGTCCATTCCACCACCCTGATATGGGGATACATATATATAGTCTCTTTGAAACAGTGTCATAATAATAAATGATGTGTGTTTGGGGCATATTCCAGTAATACAACTGGGGTGTAAAAACAATTGAATTTTGAAGCTTATGAGATGCAATGAGAAGAAAATTAAAATTACCCCTAAAAAACTTGTAACAGCTGAGTTTCCCTGAAGTGTGCTCTCAAGGCTTACTATTCAAAAGATGGTTGACCTTAGATAGTTCACTTTTTACTTTATGCAAAGCACACTTATGTTTCTAAGTAGACTTTGTCTTGATGGTATATTGAAGGACTAGTAATATTAGCAAATTCTGACAATGGGTGCTTAACAGGATAAATGTGTTTTCTTTTGCACCACAATGCTATGGTCACTTAAACTGCAGTATAAAAATCTAGATTTCGGCACTCTGAAAATGCAGTAAGTAACTTAAAGTTCATTATGACCAGCATTATGAAGAAATTGATCTTTCTTTCAACTAGAATGACATCATAGCACCAACTGAAATTGCTATTCCACAGCTACAAAATCTGCTAGTTTTCTACAATATTCTGCAGGAAAATATTTCAGCTACTCTGGACTCGGAACCTTTCAGCTGGCTGCGTGCTGTAATGTCATAATTATTCAGGTCAGACTAACGTGTTCCCTTTGCCCAGCTAGGAATTAGTACTGAAGATTTACATAACCTTTGGTTGATGAAAAATATAAATGTAGGAAATGTGACGCAGTAGATCCTACCCTGGAAGGAGGGTTTACTAGCTGAAGATTTAACTAAATGTGAAGTGGATTGAGGAAAGTGGCTGGAAGCTGAACTGGTGAAATACTATTATATTTTACTACATTCTTCAAGCTGAGGATCTCTGGCTCATTAATAAACACTGAGCTCATTCTAAACTGGGAAAAAGTCATTTAAAAGGCCATTTTATGGGGAGAAACTTTGGATGTTGTTGCTGTCTTGATTCAAAATATCTCCCCTTTCACTGAAATTTATGATTAAAGCTTGGAGGGATGGGACGGTACTGGTTGGGTTAATACGTATGATGAAGTATGATTGGTTAATATAACAAAGAAGGAGATTATGTGCATCAATAACTGGAAAATGTACTGGTATGTAGAATGTAGATTAAAGTATTCTTATATTAATTCTTTATAAATTTTTATATTAAGCATGACTCTTGTTCTTTTTATCATGCCACATGTTTGACTACCCTGGATTTCAATTAGCTAGTTGCATTACAAGACTTAACATCATAGTTTGTCCCAATTTTCTTTCTAAAGAACTAATTCTGTGTATTTACTAAACTTTGCAAAGTTTCACTTTGTTCTTTATCATAAGTCAAGCAACTCTCCTTCTAGCATAGTGTAGCTCTTTTATTCCAGCCTGAATGGTCTATGTACCCTCTCCTCCCACTTATTTAAATAAATGGGAGAGCTTTCTTTTCATCTGTGGTTTCTACACTACTATAATATTCCCTTTGGCTTTTTTAATTAACTTCAGAAGGCTAAACTTTTATCCACCAGTTCTTTGGCTATCACTTTTTTTTTTCTTATTTGTCCTAAAATCTCTGGGAAAGCAGTATGAAAGCTGCACTACTGGTATTTGAATAAAATATTTGCTCACTGTCCTTTTTTCTAGTGCCAATTTGAGTTTTATAAATTGTACAGTTGTCAACAGTCTTTTAAAGCTAATATAGGTGATCAGCATGGAAGCTTCAGTTGCTGATGACTTCTATAGTGGTGAAGGTTTTCTAAACTTCCTTTAATGTAAAATTTTATCAATAGCTTCTGAAAGTCTGAGTTACTCTCTAAGAAAAGCCAGTAACACTTACAGTGCATATACAGTTGTAACAGTCTCCAGCTATGGCATGCCTATGCCTTGTATCATATGTATGCCTATATTTGAACAAAATTATGAGAGTTCACATAGCAGAATAGTAAAATAATTCATAATATCAAAAATACAGTCTAGTTTCTGAAAAACTAAGGAGGCGGACTTTGATCTGCAGCTATTTTAAGTGTGTGAACACACAGGCTGAGATATCTAATCATACTGGAGGTGATTTTCCAAGGGCAGTCACAAGCTCTTTCACATAGTTCTTAGCTAGAATGGACAGATCCTAGAAGAGATAGAACATAAAGGGTAGTAGAAAACTCTTTTGTCTCAGATGTGGGGATGATAGGACCCAAGATCAGAGGTCACATTCCGAATGGAGAATTACTGTTTGTTGGTAAGGCTAGTGTTAGTGGCTCAGCTCTTAAAATTATGCTGGAAAACAATGGGAACCAGAGCACTGTTGCAAAATTGATTTGGATGTACTCTGCCAAGTATAGCAAATATACTGCAAAGGTAACCAAAAGTCACAGCATAAGGCTCACATTCATCAATCCTGTTCTTTTTGTTAAAAAGACCTTTAAAAACAAAATAACCTAAACCCACAAAGATACAAATAGGGAAAACACCAATCTCTTTATCCTACTTACAATTATAAAATACCAGCTTTTGTAGCTTCTCCATGAGTATCAAGAAGGGCAGAGTTTTCTTAACATAGCACTGAACTTCTTTTTGACAAATTTAATTAAGCCAATAGGGTATAGTAG
Source organism: Pomatostomus ruficeps (assembly GCA_013400735.1). Lineage (NCBI taxonomy): Eukaryota > Metazoa > Chordata > Aves > Passeriformes > Timaliidae > Pomatostomus > Pomatostomus ruficeps. Next base: position 47,813 of record VYZT01020361.1, on the reverse strand, counting down.
ACTGATTCTCAATAATCCCCTTTAATGCAGACTGAAGTTTTGTGATGGAAAGATAAACAAAGACCCTGGCCTTAAGAGAGAAATCTGCATACATGCAGTATTTGACGAGCTCAGATCCCTGTACTTATGATGCTGACAGGAAAGCAGAAAGTACTGACATCACTCTGTTCAGATCCTTTTTATGGATCCAACTGGACACTGGAGAGAGTCTGCTTTTATTTAGGGTAGTATGAATTTTAGTGTTAGAACAGAAATGTTTATCCAGTTGTATGAACTAGAGATTTTTGTGGTAAGAGAGTTTAGATACTATTCAGTGAGACCAGCTTCAAACTTTGGAACAAAACTTTACTAAATTCAAGCATTAACAAAAAAGTATGGTTTTGCCTGTAAAGATAATGCAATTACTGTATGCACCAAACTGGCCTTTAAGCACGTTACACTAGCTGCAAGTACACAATATCTGAGAATTGATGAGCTATGTCCTTAGAACTGGTGGTAGTTGTCCTTGATGCTCTTAATCAAGGAGGTCAAGCTGATCAGGCTTTAATTCTGAGAGAATTCAGAAAGAGAGTGTATTTTTTTTCTCCTTTTAATTCTTAGTGTTATTCTTCTTGACACCCTATCAAAAAGGAGGATGTTGTCTGCTCTTTGTCTTGTTTACGGGGTTCCTTCAGTCATTTTTCTCAGATATTTGGCAGGATATCCCACTTCTTTACAGTCTTGTGTACTTATCTTGTTCTGTATCTTGTAACTCCAGAACGCAACTACATTGATGATCTAGAAAATGGGATCAAGTGATCCCTCAGTCAGTTTGCAGACAACACTAAGTTGTGTGGGAATGTTGATCTGCTGGAAGGTGTGAAGGCTCTGCAGAGGGATCTGGACAGGTTGGATCAATGGGCTTAGGCCAGTGGTATGAGGTTGAATAAGGCTAAGTGCCAGGTCCTGCATTTGTGTCACAACCACTCCCTGCAGCACTCACTCTGGNAGGAGGTCAAGCTGATCAGGCTTTAATTCTGAGAGAATTCAGAAAGAGAGTGTATTTTTTTTCTCCTTTTAATTCTTAGTGTTATTCTTCTTGACACCCTATCAAAAAGGAGGATGTTGTCTGCTCTTTGTCTTGTTTACGGGGTTCCTTCAGTCATTTTTCTCAGATATTTGGCAGGATATCCCACTTCTTTACAGTCTTGTGTACTTATCTTGTTCTGTATCTTGTAACTCCAGAACGCAACTACATTGATGATCTAGAAAATGGGATCAAGTGATCCCTCAGTCAGTTTGCAGACAACACTAAGTTGTGTGGGAATGTTGATCTGCTGGAAGGTGTGAAGGCTCTGCAGAGGGATCTGGACAGGTTGGATCAATGGGCTTAGGCCAGTGGTATGAGGTTGAATAAGGCTAAGTGCCAGGTCCTGCATTTGTGTCACAACCACTCCCTGCAGCACTCACTCTGGGGGCAGAGTGGCTGGAAAGAGGTGTATCAGAGCCAGGGCCTGAAGCTGCTGGTTGACAGCAGCTGAATGTGAACCAGCTGCGCCCAGGTAGCCAAGAAGGCTGACGGCATCCTGGCTTGTGTCAAAAATAGTGTAGCCAGAAGGACCAGGGCAGTGATTTTCCCTCTGTACTCGGCACTGGTGAGGCCACACCTTGAGTCCTGTGTTCAGTTCTGGGCCCCTCACTGCAAGAAAGACATTGAGGGGCTGGAACGAGTCCAGGCAAGGGGAATGAGGCTGGTGAAGGGTGTAGAGACTGGGTCATATGAGAAGGGGCTGAGGGAGCTGGGGGTGTTTAACCTGGAGAAAAGAAGGAGACTTTATTGCTCACTGCAACTACCTGAAAGGAGGTTTTAGCCAGGTGGGGGTCAGCCTCTTCTCCCAGACAGCAAGTGACAAGAGGACATGGCTGCCACCTGTACCTTGGGATGTTCAGATTAGACACCAGGAAGAATTTCTTCACATAAAGGTTTGTAAAACATGGGGATGGACCACCCAGGAAGGTGCTGGAGTCACTTCCCCTGGAAGTGTTCAAGAAACAGCTGGATGTGGCACTTAGTACTATGGCCTAGTGACAAGGTGGTAATTGTTCAAAAGTTGGACTCGATGATCGTGGAGGTCTATTCCAACCTAAATGATCCTATGATTCTATACATAATTTTATTTACACTTTTAATGGTCATATTGTCTGTAATTACATAAAATGGTTTTGTTGGGTTGCATCGTAAGTTACAAGGTATTTGTGTGCTGTTTGCTATGGTTTCTGTAAAATTAACAATAACTTGCCTGAAACACAGGCAAGTTATTGTTAATTTTAACACAGATATTAAATATATCCCAATTACATGTATTTACAGACATCATAGCCCTGTGCTTTTAGTTATACAGGAGAAACAGAAAACCTTCTGTATATTAAAAATAAGAACCCAATTAATTTGAATCTCATCCTGATCGTACTCAAGAGGAGAGCACTTCTCTCATAAAATGAGGGTGAATTCAATGTTGTTTTAATGTAGTCAAATCACAAACTCACATGAAGAGAAAAAATTGTAAAAGCCATTAAAAAAAATATTCACTTGACAGATTGACTAGGAAGTGGATCAGGGCTTTTGATGAATAATTGATGAATAATGACCAGAACATGAACTCCCTGGATAATGTTGTGGTTAAAAGCTTCATCTCCTTTAAAATTCTGATAACAGCAGATGGGTTTGCTTCTGTGTGTTGCAAGGACCATGGAATGCTGTGCCTACATTTTCTGAAAGAACTGAAGTGTGAAGATGTAACTAGCATGCTTTAAAAAGAAAGATTTCTCTCCAAGAGGGTTTTTAAGTCCACTGCTAAACTGGGAAATAAGATAAAGCTCTGTCTTATTCAGAGCCTGTACATATATATGGGCTCTGAACATATATACATACCAAAATAATATGAAAATACCTGATAGTGACCTCATAAAAAATGCAAGTATCAAATTGTCTATCATGAAGAAAGTGTTAAGTCATGTTTAAATGTCTTTATTAGTAGCTGTGGACCAGTTGCTTATGCAGAAGCTGCTGGCAAGAGGAAACAAACTCAAGACTAAATTATTATTTATTTAAATATATACAAGCTCTTGTTATAGCAACAATTCCTGTTTTATATCACATGTATAATGAGATAATGCAAAAATTCAGTGAATTGAAGGTTAAATTCCCCTTTTTAAATATTTTGGCAGCAAGCAGCTCTGCTTTCTTTCTTCTGACACAGAATTGTAAGTGAAACAGTCAGCAAAACTGTGGGATGTCTTAATCCTTCCTTTGCTGTTATTAGAAATGTAACCTCAGTGTCAAACATAATGAAACTTGAAGGTGGCTGTAATTTGCAAAATTATGCTTCCATTTACTTTTGTTTACAATTGATAACTGAAAGAAACAAACTCATAGCTGCTTACATAAGTATTATCTGACGAATTTTATTAAATAAAAACAGGCGCAAATATGCAGGTATTTGGCTGCTTTTCTATACTTTTCTACATGTACCACCTACTGGATATAATATGGTATATAATTGAGAAAGCTTATATAAAGATACAACAAGCCTTAAGATACCTTCCACATGGGCAGACCAGGAGAGAATTTTTTATTGTGCTTTAGATTTTAAATATTAAAATAAAAAATGTATGTAGTGATAGTTGTTTAATGAGACTTTTGTAAATACCTTGACATCCCCATACTGCTTCTTCTAGCATGTAGCAGTTCAGAATTGTGGTCCTGTGATACTAAAATCCATAACTTTAAAACTACCTTGACAGATTGTAGTTGACAAGGTCAGCTAAATTTTGCCTATTTGATCAGTCCATTAGACAGACTTGATTCAATCAATCAAACATGATCTTGAGGTTGTTATTTGTTCTTCACACTATTATGGAGTGCAGTAAATGATGTGCACAAAAATTTTCTTTGTTTTATCAATACTGTCATTTCAGAAATCCCACCAATGTTACCACCATTTTTCAAATTTTATTACAACATTTCTAGTTCAGTGTCTGTTCAAGAATACTTAATATGTAAGACTAGATCATGAAGAAGTATGTAAATCAGGCTTTTTTTTGAAGCCGTGATTTCTCTAATGAAGCACTCTTTCTCTACACTGCTACAAAGATTCACTTGCCAGAGCCCTGCATCACAGACCTAGAAATTCTTAATTTCTAGGGTAAACTGAATTTTTTATTAAGGCGAGTTCTGTCTTCTGTATACAGATCAATATGATTATCTACACAAGGAGAATAGCCTTTCTAGGTCAGATTTTACTCAACAGAGCCAATAATAGAAGCATTTGCTGTGTCCTTGTTCTATCTAGGCCCGAGGAAAGGCAGCCTTTCCTTAGCTTGTAACACAAATGAGGTGCATCAGAAGAGTGAGCAAAACAAGACAGACCTTGAAAGCCAAGCAGACAGTACAACTTAATTCTTTCTAAGCACATACTGAAGTCAATTCTACAGCATGTGCTAGAATAGATACTTATCAGCCAAAGAACCATGTCATTTGCTTCAATGAGGAAGAGCTACCCAAGGGCAGGACCATACTTGATTCCCTGCACTTCTGAGCAGGGAAAAATTCCATGTTCGTAACTTAGGTTTTTCTGGTAGTGGTCATTTCACTAATTTCAGTTAAATAATAGAACTTTTTCTTCTTGTATAGCAACATTATAAAATATCAGGAAATTAAAGAACTTGACTCAATCTTCTCTTGCCATCAGTTTTAGTCCAGTGTTTTGTCTTACAGAATACTCTAATTGTTGTGTTTTGACTTCTGCAAGACAAGTTCTCCTTTCTGTGTTCAGGAAGATGGCCTTTCACATTTCCACAGACCAGTGAAGGAACATGAGCAAGTGTTGCGGTGTGTGTGTGTGGCTGCAGCCACTACAGCCCCAAAGGAAACAACATCAGAACCCTGACTGTCAGACCCCCAAGTCTAACAGCACTCCCCCTGGGTTATAGCCAGAGCCTCAAAATCTGGGGTCCCCCTGTTTGCATATTTCAAGTTGGTAGGTCACTCTTTTCCCCTCCCTGTTTTATATATAAGTTTATGAATAGTTGAATATTCCTCTTAGTTGAATATGTATTAAGCCTGGAAAGTTCTGTGTTCTGAGATCCCTCATTGGTTTTTCCCTGTTATCCACCCCTCAAATATCCCCATTGGTTGTTTCCCTTAGCAATCATTCCCTTTCGCCCGAGGATAAAACTAACGCTTCTGGGTTCTTGCAGGGCTGCTTAGGTGCTGCAATACCAGCTGAGATCCAGCGCTTTAGTCAGATAAGCACTCTGGCTGCCGCTCAGTAGCAGCAGCTTTATCTTATCTCGCTTATCTTTGTACCTAGGTTTTGCTTTGCAGTGAAAGCAGTGAACCCGATGTAGATTGAAGTAGGTAGGAGTAAAGAAGAGAGAACGGACTCTTGGTAGCTTTACCCAGACTTTTAATGATGTCTTCTTCTTCAGGAGACAGGGTACCAGAGAGACCCTGATGGGGTCTTTACACAGAGTTTATAGAGAAAGGGAAGGGGTGGTGATAAGATGGGGTCCAAGGTTCTTGTCAAATCACAGGTTGATGGGAGACAACAGCTTTCCAATGATTTCTGGGCAAGGGCAGGATATATTTGCATTAACCTATGAACCTTATAGAACAGCAGAAGTTTCTGGCAACTGTTGAATAGTAAAACAATATGATGAATATTAAAATAACAGAGGTGGAACTGAATCTATGATTGACAGGGTTAGAAGGTGGCATCTAGGGGATTTCCCCTTAGCCCACTGCCACATAAAACCCCGGGTCTTTCTTTTGTCTTCGTTCCTCATTGCTGGCTTTTTCACATTATTAAGATCTCTGTGGAATTCATGCGAGGAATCCCTCTCTTCTTTTTTGTCTTCACATGTGCTTTTCTACATCTGCAGCTAGGAGACTGCCCTCTCGGGTGGGGGGGCTTGCCTTTGAGTGAGAGGGTCGCTTTCTGTGGCACAGCTGGACCCTTGGGGTCTCCAGCCAAAGCGCAGCACAGCCTCAAGCAAGGGTGCCTATCTGGAAGGGCCAGTCCCACTTTCAATCTGATTGAAGGGCTATGTGTATATTGTAGCTTTGAATACTTGAGTGAATGCACACACTAAGGAGGAGTGTCCCAGAGCCTGTGTCTAACCACTGAGCTGTTCTGTACAGGCCGACTTCTTAGAAGGCAGTGCTACTGTGCTGCACTTGGGGACTCAAATATCTGTGTATATGAGAGTAAGCCAACTGTCCCTAGCCCCAGGCTGATATGTGTGAAATTCTGCTTGAACACAGGAAAACTTCTGGAATGAGAGTGATTAAACACTGGAAAAGACTGCCCATAGAGGCTGAAAATCTCCATCTTTGTAGCTGTTAGACCCAACTGGCATCGACCAGAAAAACCTGCTCTGGCTGATCCCACTTGTTCAGGCTGCTGCTCTGGATGAGCTCCTAAAGTCCCTTTCAACCCCATTATTGTTGTGATTACATGAATATGTTATACAGATCTTTGCAGTTGAAGGATGAGTGGAAAAAAACTATAAAAGAGTGTAATGCTTTAAAGAAGCGCAGTTCTTTCATCTGGTTGCTCCTGTAGTTGCTTTTGCCCAAAATCTTAGTAGCGGTAGAAACAAAATTAGTACAGCTGATGTGAGAATAAAGCAAATACTCTAGTATCTTCATCTGGGATGAATTACCTGGTAATATTTGACACTTATAGCCACATAACATCACTGTACCTACAACACTCCTAGGCATTGCAGGAGAATTTCTACACTGACTTTTCATATTATGTTGGAACTTTGCAACTTAAAGATATCAAAGACAATCCTTAAAACATTATGGAATGTGATGTGCTTTTTGAGTTGTAATAGGAGAGTATGCTCCAGGCTAAATTTTTTTCAGCTCAAACAAGCTGTGGGCTTGCTGAGAGAATATTCAATATCAAAACTGTTGCTATTGAACAGAAAACTAAATTAAACCACTCTTCAGTTTTCTAGTCCTTCAAGCTCATGTTTTCATATCATCTTGTCTAGCTTTTTCTAGCTGTTTGAGTGTATATGAGTGTCAAGCAGATGCTGTCTTGTGTTGTCTCCAGTTTCTAAAGGCAATTATGGAATTTATGCAACAAATTTTAAAATTGAATTCTAATACATATTTTTGACAATGTGTTTGATACATTATCTTAGTACTTCTAAATAACACTGTGTGCCTCTTTGGGGAGGCACAAATCATTTGTTTTGTACCAAAACAAGCATGTTCTTAGTACTTGGTAATCTGAATAAACCAAAAGTTAAAGAAACTTTAACCTTTAACCTTTAAAGGATTCATGGTATAGAAAAGCTGGCAAGAGTATTATGTTAAAGCTTAAGTTATTTTAGAGCACTTGTGAGGATAGAAATAAATAATTTTAATTTATCTTCTGTATAGCAAACATGCTTAACACAACAACTGCACTCTTTAAGTAGTTCCTAATTTTACAAAGTACAATTGGAAAGGTATTTATATGTGAGCAAACATAGGTGGGTATAGATGTCTCCAAGGTGGCCCTGCTGCTATGCTTAGGAAATGCTTTTTCCTGGAAATATAGTCTAGATTTCTCATTTTTCCCACTGAGTGATTGCGCATAATTACTTTAGCTCCCAACTGTTTTTCTTGCCTAGTCTGTCCTTGACAGAATAGCATTTCTCAGTTCCCGAAGGATGAAGTGTAACAGCTTACATATAAGCAGTAATTCCTGTGTGGATTTTGAGGTTTCTGTAACAGATAGGAAGGAAATACTGATGTGTGAAAAACAGAGGGACATAAGTATTCTCACGCCTTCCAGGATTTTTCTGTCATCACTTTTTTCTCTTCGACTGGCATCCTAATGAGGCCTGATTTTGTTGCTTGGCTGTGACAACTTTAAAAGTATAAAAACTAAATCTGATTTAACTGTGATAATTTTCCAAAACTTTCAAAGAAGATAGAAATATACCACATGCCATCTATATTCCTGCTCCTAATGAGATAAAATCAGTTCTTTGGGATTTACCAGAAATGGGATTTTCTGTACTTATCATCTGAACAAATATAGTTATAGACTGAGGAATTCAATAGTACTATGCGTATTCCTTCTAGGAAAGCTCTGCTTCTAGTTCATGAAGCCTAAATGCTTTAGCAAGGGTGTAATAGGCTTTAAAAATGTAATTATCAAATGTTGTTTCTCTTTGAGTGTGGCTGATGATTCCCAGTGAGGCAGCTACTTCTGTTGTGTTTGCTCATATTCCTGCACAGATTGTCTATAGGCTCGTGCACAGCCAAGTGAGAATACTGACTGCCCATACTCTATATTCTCCAGAGCCTGGGAGTCACAGGTTGCTTGCTCAAACTCTGTACTCCCCATGAGGTGCTTCTTTATGGTTATTTGTCTGAAGCAGCAGCTTTATTTCCACAGTTCTGAGAATTCAGAGAATCTTTTATTGCTACTGTTCATGCTGAGTAGTGTAGCTAATTGAAATTCGTGTTAGTGATTTGAGCTTATTTCTC
>VYZT01020361.1:12816-39233 GCA_013400735.1 Pomatostomus ruficeps | reverse complement strand
CGAACTCCACCAGTAGTGCTAACAAGACTCCTTCAACATTCCTTGGTCTGCACTTCTTTCTTCTGCATCCAGGAGTTAATTATCTTTTTGGCATATTTCTTCTTTCGTGTCCTTCATGGTTTTCTCCTGTCTTTGGCACCAAGGCTATTCACCTGTGTAAGCTGGATTGCTCACATGTCCTCTTTCCCTAAGAAATTCCTCCACACTGTCCTCAGTTCATTAATCAGTTATGTCAATTAAATGTTTTCAGTTATGAACGCAAAAACCCCAAAGATTCTGTAGTAAATACTTGTAGTCTAATAGCGCTTTTGTAGAAAGCAATTATTTTTCATTTCTGTATTTTGTGGTGAATCTTAAAATGAGACCTGGAAAATCCAACAAAATCCTAAGAAACAAGTCACAGAGTTTTCAGTACCTCAGGTGGAGTTATTGGTAGTATCATTAATGCCAAGGTTATATTTCCTTTTTGCTGTATTTTGTTTTAATTAAAAGGAACTGTATAGTAAAAGATACTAGATATGTACTGAAGCCTTTTAACTGCTTTAAGGTTTGCTAATTCTCTGTGGAGAACTGATAGTTGCTTGGTCTTAGGTGAATCTGCTCGGTCCCTCTGATACATAGATCACAGCCTGGAAGGAACTTTGTGCTGCTTCTAGTAGCGATTCCTTAGAGAACACCTATTTCCAGGCTGGCTGTCACTCTGCAGTGTACTTACCACAGAAACGGAGTTTATGTGCAATTTTTTGTTATTAAGCTGTTGAGTGAAACCATCTAGTTATCTGATGTCTTGTATTCAGCTCAATATTGCATTTTTCATGAACCTGTGATAAATCCCAAATTGTGCCCTTAAGGAATGACGGATATGTAGTACAAGCTGAAGGATGTGCTGTAGGACCAGTAAGATGAGCAGGTTTAATCTCTGGCCTAATCAAGTAAAACTCACCAAGACTGAATCTGGTGAATTTAGGTTCAGACCATGCCAGCATTTTTTCATAGCTTGAATCATGCTGGTTTGCAGTGTGCAATCTAAATATATTTTCTTTAGTGACTGAGGACCAGAGGCAACTGATAGCAACAAAGAATATCAGGTTTCTTAAGGGTATGGTTGTGATTATATTGGTGATGGGTTGACATCTGGATTAGATGGTTTTAGAGGTTTCTGCCAGCCTTGATTTTGTGATCCTGTGTGGTATTTCTGGTGCCAGACTACCTTGTTTTAAGGTGACTTATTTGGCCTGCAAATTTTATAAGATGTGTGAACAGCAAACTGATTCTAGAACGTTAGGACCTTTTTGAAATTTCCTGATGTTTTCTTGACTTTAGGAGATCAGGAGGGAAAAAAGCAAAAAAACCCCAAACCTGAGGTTCAAAATAAAAATATTTTTACCTTTTAGTCATATTCTAATGTTCTGTGGAAGCTCAACATAGTGAAAACAAACTATTCAATCTCCCTTAGGAAAAAAACAAAAGCCTCCTGTATCTGGTTTCTAGAATTCAGACATCCTCTTGTTTTACTGTCTGCTTATTTTTTCTAAATTGGGTTCAGGTATTCAGACCAAATCTTCTGTTGAGGTGAGTAGATTATTTCTGTCGTGACAGTACAGGAAGGGTGTAAATGATGAAAGTGCTCCGAGTGCCTTAATCCTGTGCTCAGGAGTCACTTACCATAGGGACTCTCTATTAATATGGATTCCTGGTGAGTAGTAATTGACATTTTATCAGTTTCCAGTAGCATTTAAGCATACCATATTATCACCTTCTCGGGTCTGCAAAACTGCCTGGAATTCTGTGGTGCAATCTATCCAGCGCCTTGGTCAGATAGGCGTTTCGCCGCTCCGGATGAGCGCTATCTCTTTGTTTAGCTATATACCTAGGTTTCGCCTCTGCAGTGTGAGGCAGAGTACCTGATGTTAAATGAAGCAGGTAGAAGCAAAAAAGAGAGAACGGACTTCTGATAGTATTACCCAGACTTTTATTGCTTTTTCAGGATAGGGGCTATCGAAGAGACTCCAATGGTTTTATAGGGAAAGGGAAGGGGTGGTCATAAGGTGGGGTCCAGGTTCTTATCAAATCGCAGATTGACATGGGATGACAGTTTTCCAGTGAGTTCTGGGCAAGGGCGGAACATATTTGCATTAACCTATGAACATTTCAGGACAGCAGAAGCTTCTAGTAACTTTTGAATAGTAATACAATGTGATGAATATTAAAATAACAGAGGTGGAACAAAATCTATGATTGACAGGGTTAAAACGTGGCAGAGAGGGATTTCCCCTCAAGCATGCTGCCTTCATCTTCCTCAGATTCACTATCCTGTGAAGGAAAATCTGCCCAAGTTATTTCTCCAGCTCTCATGGAGGCAGCTGGTTGGTCCACTGCCACACCATATGAGTAAGAATAAAACAATATTTTCACATTTTAAATACTTATTAAAGTATTTAAAATTATTAAAGTATTATCTGTGCTCAGAAGTTATGAGACCTAATTAACTGTTTATCTCTGAATTGGAATATATTTCTTTAATGAAAAATCCTCTACTGAGGAAATTCCTATGGTTTTTGTAATTATACTGGATATCCATTAGCCTGAAAGGTGATCTTGACTGTGATTACTCAAATGCATTAAACATCTCTTCCTGTATCTGCACCTAAAACTCAGGACAACTTTACCTGTCTTTTCTGCTGACAGCAGAAATTTATCAACAGCTTTCTGGATTTCTGGATTTGTAGCCTAATTTCTGTCCTGTGCATTGTCACAATTCATAAACTACTTTTTATTAATCCAAGTGAAGATTGCAGAAAAGATCTAGCTAGAAAGTTCTCTCCAAACATATAATAGAAATACCACTTTGCTGTTGTAAACTACTTGGAATGCCTTCGTCTTGAACAAGGAAGTGGGCACTATTGTTTGTATTGCATCTCAAAGTATCCTGCTATCTCATGTGAAATTAGTAAATTTACATTATTTAAACTGTGAGAGTCAAAAATGCTTGTTTGAATATCAAGCTTCACCCAAGATATTTGATCACAAATTTTTAAGTAATTGTTTTAGTACTTCAGGTTCAGAATTAAAAAAAAAAAAAAAAAAAAAAAAAAAGGGGTTCCCAANAAAAAAAAAAAAAAAGGTAAAGGTGCTTCAGCATCAGGTAATGCCTTAAGGGTTTTTTGAAGGTTTTTGGTGTGGGTTGTTTTTTTTTTTCTTTGTCCTTAGGCACATCCTATTAGCTATGCTAGGAACGTTATTTTAAAAAACAAAATCAAAATCATCAAAATCAAAAACTTCTAATGTACTTGGGCAGATTAATTAAGAAGTATTTGAAATTTGACTTGTGACACAAAAAAAGTTATTGGCATAACTGGTTAATGCTAGGATTTCTGGTTTAGTAGAAAGAGGAGCAAATCATCTTCTTAAACTTCCGCTATAAATTTGATTTATAGTTGATCTTGACATAATTTCTTTCTGTGAAAGAGTCCTATCTTCGGTTTTCTTTCTAATGTGAATAAAAACAGCAGTGTAAAAATTTTTGGCTTTACAGAACAGTTTTAGCTACATAATGCTGCATTGAGTGTCTATACAAAAGGAAAATCCGTCTGTGGAATATTAAAGGCAGTTTTTACATTTCCTAGATTACTTCTGTGCAATGTATTCTTGCTTTGTCAACTGAGATAAACACCTGTAAATCACGAAAGTTTGCAACAGATGTAGTAAATTTAGGTTTTATCTTGGTTTATTATCAGTTTGGTTAAACTCCATGTCTTGTGACACATCTCAAAACAGTTGTCTTGGAATACTTAACACTAAGTAATGGGGCAGGAGTATTCATAGTTTGGAAGTTTGGGACTTCTTCTTAAGTGTTTAGTAGGTCTGGTTTGTTTCTTTTATTTCTGCATAGAAGATATATCTTGAACTTCATTATTTACTTGTTTCTTAAAGGAAATGTTGAATTTTTTTACAGCCAACAACATATAGTCCCTCTGTTTTTTGTCAGGCCTTGTCTGACCTCTCACTGGCCCGGACAATAAGGCAGTCTACTAGGGCTGCTGCTGTTTTGGGGATACCAGTCACTCAGGACTTTCCAGGGTTGTGGACATTCCATATAATGTGATCAATACAATATAAGCCACACTAAATTTGGTGTGTTTTCTGTCAGTGCTCCAGTTGCCCAACCTGATGAATTACAGGACTGCAACATAACTGGTGTTTAAAAAGACTTAGGGAGACTGTCTAGTCCAATCCACTCTGCACAAATCTGGATAAGCTGCAGCAGGTTGCTCAGAACCATGTCCAGACAGATTCTGAGCATCTCCAAGACTGGAGATTCCACAACCTCACTGGGCAACTTCCTCCAGTGTTCAATCACGTTAGTTTTAAAATGGAATTTGTTGTTTCAATTTGTGCTTTTTGCTTTATTGTTCTTTCGATGGGTGCCACTAAGACAAGGGGAAGGAACAATGCAACCATATACTTAGCGAAGTTAGACTTGTTATTTTTCAAAACCATGCCTATTACATTTATGTATTTTGATGGTCACTTACAGAATAAATACTTTCAGTGCAATGCTTTCTGTCTTGTAGACTCAGCTGACCATATTCTATCAATGACACATTCATCTCTATGATGCAATACCTCAAATCTGGTGACTGTTTTGAGTTTTTGTGAGAGCAATGCCTATGCTGTAATGCAGACTAAGGTTTTCATCCACTGCCATAATGAAGACCTGCACTACTACCTTTTCCAGTGCAGACTCCAGGATGTAGTTACTTTTGCATGTCATGAATCTCTGTCCTCATGGTATGGTCCCAAATTCTGAGTTCTTCACAGTCTTCAAGATGACAATGCTCATGTCCAAATAGCTATGGGAGCAACATGTTTTGAGATTACACACTGTATAAAAATAACAGCCAAAACCTAAAAGCAAACAGAAAACTTGTATCACTGCAGGAAATTTCAGAGACAGACCTAGGAGGTCATAAAATGGGTGTGCTGGTGTATTCATGTATTATGTCCCTGAAATCTAACTTGCTGTTTTGGTGCAATTAAATGCTGTATATCATATCCAATAACTATGTAAAAAAAATAGGATTTAGTATGCCAAAACAACAAAGTATTTTTACTTTTTGAGAAATGCAGTCCACTGTCTCTTCTGTTATTCAGACTACTTTTGCTCAATTTATCACATTATCACTGAGGCAATTGCACATAGAAATACACCCAGGGTATTTCAGCTATGGGTGGTGTTTTCAGGATTGGGAGTAGAGATGTGGAGTTGCTGTCATGCCACTGACTACCTGCTGTGAAATCTGGCATACATTTGGCTTCATCCTTGGAACTGCTTCTGTAAAAGCTGTGCTTCTAAGAGTGGTTGGAATGAACTGCTCAGCCAGGAATGCTAATTTTCCCAGCATAGTGATATGCTCCCAAGAAAAGCTTCTTTTGTGTTTAAGGGATGCAGATTAACACAAATAAGAATTTGTAGTAAGCCGTCTAACACCAGTTGTCAGTTACTTACTTAAACTTTTATCATATGAAAATGCAACACGTTTGCATAGTCAAAACAAAACAGTAAAACGTAGCTGCTGTGTCAAAAGGCTGGATATAATTATGGACCTTTGGGATCTACACATTTAAATTTCAGTACTGTGAAGTTCCTGTATCTTTATCTGTGTGTACTCTCTTCCCTCCATTCATTTTAACTTCACTAGGTATAAAGGATATTTTTCTTACCTCAAATATACAAATAGCCTGATTCTAGTCAAGGCAAGATAGGTACTGTGTTCCTATAAGCGATTGCATGAGCATAAGCAAACAGATTTTAGTGCACTTAATAGTTCTATTTCAGTGTTCTGAAATGTCTATACTCTTTTAAAAATATGTTTTGAATGGTGTAACATCATTGTGCGGTAGCGATAACTGAAAGCCTTCAGGATTGCTTAATTTCCATGTGCATTGCTCAGCACTGGAGGCTTGCTGAGGCCGAAGCTTGTTAGTAAGTGTAAATGTTTGTTAATGAGATTAACTTACAAATAGCAGCTATGGTTTACCAGAAAATGCTTCTTAAAGCCTTGCTTCTTAAATAAAGCTCTTAAAAATCTTAGTGTGAGTGGAGGAGGACCACAAGGATCCATCTTGAATGAGGAAACTGCCCAACATCTGCTATGTCAGTGTTCCGGTTTATGATGCTAAGCCATAGACAAGGACTCCTGGCCACGATTTATGATAATCACTGGCTAGAGCTACCTGTCAGAAATTATGCCTTCAGTAATCCAATTACATAAGTGAAGATAAGAATCCATGGTCAGGGCAGTTTCCAGCTTAGGAAAGGCTCTTTCAATTTTTATGGCTTTTGCTGATAAAAATTATTCATGAAAAATCATAAGTAAACAGCTTTGTGATGGATTGTACCAGTGTGGCTGTACTGGTAATAAGACCTGCAGTAAGACCTCAAGTCAGTAGAAGATGAAGCTTTCTTCTCATGGGAGGGGACGTGTTGTTGCTTTATTACTTTACACTGGAAAGACAGAACTCTGGAGGAGAGCTCCTTTTAAGCAGGACTATGTGTAATTGCACACTTGAGGGTTTTTCTAGTGATGTTTTACATGTATTTTTTGAGCTTAGCTTCAGACTCACTAGGCTGAAATAATTAGTGAGGGGGTGAATTACCTTTATGCTTAAGTTTTTCAAAGAAGAAAGAGATTTTTTGCTAGTCTTTCCCAGACATACCTTTTCCCTGAAGCAGAGAGGTGCAGTGCATATAAAAGAAATGCTATTAATGTTCCTTGGTAACCTCTTTGCTGTTCTAGAAATCATAACAGTAAAAGCTTTGTGGCATCTTAAGTTTTCTGACCCTTAACAGCTGCTGTACTACTTGAAAAAAAAAAAAAAAAGAGTTATAGTTCAAATTCTCAGTAAATTCATTCAGCTGAAAGTATTTGTCTTCTGTTAAGGTTTAGGACCTCTCCTCTTGAGTGCAGCAGGGAAGCAAGAAAATTAATTAATTGCTTTAAAGAGAATAATTAAATTCAGAGCTCAGGTTTAATGTTTACTTTCATCTCATTCTGATTGCGCAAGCTGTCTCAAAAATGAAGCATTGATTCTTTATGCAGCAGGAGAGGGATTAAAAATACAAATTTAAATTCACTCTCTGATTTAAAGTGATTAATTTATCTGGTTTTGTGATGTTTCAGTAACTGCCATCATTGCCTTATTAATACATTTAGATTTATTTTTTCAGAGAATGTAATATATTCATGCACTATTTTTGTACAATAAATGCTTCATATGCAATTGTTATACAGATTAAATACTCTCCCATTTACAGTTGTTATTGAGCTACGAATATTGTGAAGGAGTAAACTTTTTTCTGCATCTTAAATCAACTGATTAATTTGACTTCAGTAATACCCAGACCAACCTTACTACTTAAAACTGTACCTCTCATTACATACAATTGAAAAAAAAGGAGTAAATGCACTGGCTAAGGGCAGTGATTTTGCACAGATGGGACCTGGGATAGTACTGGGCCTGTAGGATGTTTTCTATGATCATGTGTGACCATAATTGTAGTTTCAAATCTCATTGTAAAATGAGACATAGCATTTTAGAAAAGAAATGTACTTGTAAAATGAGGTGAAAGCCATCCAGAAAAAAAATGAAACTTTACAGTGTTGCTTTTGCAAGCACTGTAATAACTCCTACCCTTATGAAGGCTGGATATCTAGTGAATGTTTATCATTGTATTAACAATCCAGATATTTTTAAATAAAACTGTAACTGTTTCAAGTGTGCTTGTAA
Organism: Pomatostomus ruficeps; assembly: GCA_013400735.1. NCBI lineage: Eukaryota > Metazoa > Chordata > Aves > Passeriformes > Timaliidae > Pomatostomus > Pomatostomus ruficeps. The sequence goes on along the minus strand of VYZT01020361.1, from coordinate 31,442 downwards.
TGATATTTAAGAGAATGAAATTATCTATTTGGAAAAAGGCAAACTTCTTTCTAAGTTTATTTAAGGATTGCATCAACTTTCAGTTATGCCACAGCTTTTTATAGCTTGACCAGTGCTAATGATCTCATTCTCTTAACCTGATAATAATAATAATGGAATACCTTGATTAACTTGAATGGCAGTTCATATTTGATACGGTGGTTAAAATTAACTGCACTGCAAAAAGTTGCGCACCCTGTGCTTTGTCTTACCTTATAAAACCAAATAACAAGAATAAGATCATGGTCTGATTAAAAATAAACAAACAAAAAAATTAGTCAGAGAGTGTCATAATAGGGCTGTGTATAATTTCTTTAGAAAGAAATCTGCCCTCTTTGTTTTTCAGAACACTTAAAAATAAGTGAGACCAATCCAGTACCGACAACATGGCCAAAAATACCATCAGTATTTTCACATCTCTCCACAGACCATATATAGTGCAGGCAAGAGAAGCATTGCTGCTTTCAAGGATATCAGAACTCCCCTGAGAGGAAAAAGACTGGGTAAATTTTTCTGTGAAGGCAAATTTTAAAATGGGTACACTGAGATGTGGATAATTCCTTTAAAGCAGATAAATAGCTTTAGAGTTCTGAAAGGTCCTTTCTCTTTGGCTGCCTTTAGCTTAGTTTGACATAGGTGGGGAAAGATTAGTGTGCTCTTACCAGTTCTTTAAGTCGACTGCTGCTCTGACGTCTGTTCCCTCCCATTTCGTGCCCCAACCCAACCAAAACAAACAGGCAAGACTTGTCAAATTGGTAAGATACCTGCTTATGTTTCTGTATTTGCTGCAAGCTCTGAAATGCTGGAAATATACGTGTGCGAATATAAATTTATACAGTTTATTACGGTAGAACCAAATTCTCATTAAAATAGACAAGACACTATGAGAAGATATTGTTATGACTAAGCTTCTTTTTAGAGTGCCTTTCTGCACCTATGTTTACTTTTTACCATCAGTTCACTGCAGGATGATGCCATAAAGAGCAGACTCTTCAATAGCTTCTAGTAACTAACAAAAGGAAACTTAACTGCATGATCAGCTATTTAACTACAGTCTAAGTACCCCTTATAGTGATATGTAAATCAGCATGAAATTATGAAAGACAATTATGATGGTACTCTTTTAGAGTAACTGGAAACCTTGCAGGAAAGTGTAAAAGGAGACACTGATTTCTCTTGATGAAAGAGGAAATCTGTGAGGTCTTAATGACAAACATGAGTTAATACAGTTCTGAAGTGTGTGAAACTTGAGGCCACTAAAACTAGTGCAAGACTTGCAGAAATTCAAGATAGGTTCTTTTGAGTTCAGCACATCAAACACTGACTTCTCATCATACAGTTTTCTATACACTGAGCTAGCTGCTTACACAGTTAAGGCTCCTACCTACCACTTAACCAAATGTTAGTGCTAATTCTGGCATCTCCTGTAGGTGGGAGCCCAGGCAGCAGAAGAGGCTGTTGTTTTTCTGTTCTTTTCTAAAGCATGCTCTTAGCAAGCCAGTCTTTCAACAGACTATATATAAATTAAGCTAAGGAGTCTCAGAAATTACATGTCGCTCTGTTTATAGGCCTTCAATGAATGCTAATTCATCGACAAAGTGTGAAAGTGTAACTTTTCAGCTAAAAAGACAGCTCATTTGTTTGGAATGCACAGTATGTGATTATATAACTTCCTGAACTGGTGACATCACTGATGACCAATCAAAAAAACTGTACTTTGGACTATGATTTCTATTTGTAATATTCCAAATATCAAAGATGAAACTAAATATTTGGCTTAGCACTTTTATGGTAGAGTTATAAACAAAAACTGCTTTAATGGTTTTGAATATGACTGATTCTGGCAACTAAAAGTGCTATAAGGTTTTGAAATAAATTCTGACTCCACTGGGCTTTCAGAAGGAAAAGGTAGGAAAATGTTTAATGAAGTAGCTATTCTGTAGAGTCTGAGTGCTTGAAAGCTGATGTAATGGACACATATTCCTCAGGATGTGGCTAGTAATGAATGGATGATTTTCATAAGTAGCTAGCATTCTAAAATAACATCAGTGTGGGTCAAGCTACAGCATGTGATAAGAAAATAAATTATTCAGTTAAGTTATCCCTTCAGAAGCTTGGAATTTTACTTTAGACTTCGGCTTCCTTGAAAATTCCTTATGTTTATCACTAGATTTAATGCTACTGTCTTTTAAACACTAGAGCTTTGCATCTGTTCACACAACAGTAATAGATTTAGAGTTCCTTACAAAGAAGGCATACAGTACCACTCAAATTTTATTTCTTCATTGTAGAATGCCTGTTGTAGTCCTAAAGACAAGAAACTAGCTGTGAATATTTCCCAGCTTTCCGTGGAAGCGTTGGAAGGGCAGCTAGGTGCTGTATTCGTATAAGTTTTTAGCTCTTAGCAGTGTTCTCAAAGTGTATACATTACTGCAGTGTAAATCTCTGATTTCACAAAGCAGATAGTTATAGGGAGGCTGGGTCACTGGGGTCCTGCTGGTGGTACCTGGGGCACAATCGTGTTATTGGTAGAATTTGAAAGAGAAGAGATAGGATGGCTGTATTCACACTACATACATTTTGTGCAGGCTCTAATGCTGCTGTTCCTCTTCAGGAAATAAGAAGCAAAGAGGAACATGTTAGGAAAGAGCATGTTAGGAAATACAGTGACTTCCCTGGTCTTCCTATGAGTGCGTCTGAGTGAAAAGATTCATCTCTTTGCAACATAATTTATCTTATTTTTTGGTGTGAGATCCTTCCCCTGTCATGTATCTGTCCTAAGGGATAGGATATGGCTAATCCACATACAACAAACCATTCTAATGTGGCTTTATCCATAACAATTTACGTGCTTCAGGGTAGTCATGAAAGCTCCCTGGTAATTCACTGTTGTGCAGTTGTCTAGAGCATCCCCTGGCAAAGGCAGTTAACTGTCTTGTAAACTTGTTTTCAAATACTGCACAAGACAGAAGTGCAAGTTCTCAGTTTTTTGGAAATTGTCTTGCATCAGTGTGGAACAGTAGGCCATTTTATTTCAGCCTGGGAATACACATTGTCGTGGCTTGACCCTGGCTAAGTGCCGGGCACCCACGGCAGCCACTCACTTGTTCCCTCCCCTGCTACAGCTGGGCAGAGGAAGGAAGGAGAAGGGGGACAAAAAAACCTCAGGGAATTAACCCAAAGGTCCATGAGTTGAGATAGGGAACCGGGAGAAAATGCTCCAAGGACCAACTAGGCTCAACTTAAGTTGCAAAGTGAAATTTATTACTACTAGAGTTAGAAGGAGGATATGAGAAATAAACTAAACCTTTAAAAGACACCTTTCTTTTCACTCCCTACCCCTCCCTGTCTCCCACCAACAGTGCAAGGGGGGCCGCGTGTGGGGTTTTCAGGTCAGTCCATTTCCAAGATCTTCTTCCCCTGCTTAGGGAGAGGAGTTTTTTTTCTTCTGCATTTGTCGTGGGGTCCCTCCCATGAGAGACAGTTCTCTGTGAACTTCTATGGCGTGGGATTACTCATCCACAGGATGCAGTTCTCCAAGGACAAACTGCTCCAGCATGGAAGCAGGGGGCCCCTCTCTCCAACTGGGTCTCTCACCTGGACTGCTTTTTCCTCCGACATCCACCCGCTCCAGCATGGTCACCTCCTCCACAAACTGAGGGACTTTTATCTCCGTCTCTGTCTCTCACTGAGCTGCACCTGCTACGGCTTCTCTTGGCATTTATGGCTCCTGCGGCTTCTTCTGACATCCATGGCTGCTGCAGCTTCCGGCATCTCCCCGCTCCAACGTTGGCACCTCACCCACGGACTGCAGGTGGATCTCTGCATCCCTCATGGACCCCATGGACTGCAGGGGGGACACCCCGCCTCACCATGGGCTCACCACGGCCTGCAGAGGAATCTCAGCTCCAGAGCCTGGGGCACCTCCTCCACCTCCTTCTCCACTGACCTTGGTGTCTCCATGTTGTTTTCCCTCACATGTTCTCACATCCTCCTCCTTCTCTAACTAAAGGCAGCTGCGTGCACACTTTGTTTTGATTTTTCCTTAAATATGTCATCACAGAGGCGTAACCAACCTTTCTAATTGGCCCAAACATGGCCAGTGACATGTCCATCATCTTCAGAGCCATCAGAGATTGGCTCTGCTGGAAATGGTGAAGAATTCCAGAAGCTTCTCACAGGAACCATCTTTATGGCCCCCTCCCCACTACTAAAACCACAACACACATACACCCACTCAGTACTCCCTTGAAAGGTGTTAACTGTGCAGAATTAGAATAACTGCTCAGTTCAGAGTTGTTATCAGTAATTCAATTGTAGCTGCTAATTATGATTAACAGTTTTTATCAAGAGCTATGAAAGTTCACACAGCAACTCTTGTTGAACAGAGTTCACACATTACTCTAGGAACACAAATCCTGATGCCTTATGAAAATATCTAGATCTTGATATTTATTTTTAATAGTTTCATCAGATATCACTCTCACTGTAAATTCTGTGTCTATCACTTCACCTATTTCTGCTACTAGCTCTGATTAATAAAGGTATATAAAATGTAAAGGCAAACGTAAAAAAATGGGAGAAGAATCCTGAAAATTATTATCTGTTCCACCTATTTTTTTTTCACATGCTATCTTATAGTGACACATGTATGTTCAGCTGTTCATTTACCAACTGTAGGTACTTTGGAAAATAAATGTCTGTGAAGCAGTAAAAGAATTTACTGCTTAAAATTTACCAATGTGATTTCCGAATGCTCTACTGAAGTTTCTTGGCACTTTTAAAAAAAGAATTTTATTACTATTCAGGAAGTCAAATGACCAGAACTTAAGAAATTTCATGAAAAGTTTAGGAAAGCAAAAAGAAACCAAAACAAAAACAGCCCAAACCAAGCCTGTCTGATCATTTAACGAGGTGTACCCTTTAAACATTTTGCTGCTTGAAATTTTTATTATAGTAGAAAAACTTAGTTAAATTAAGGACTTGATGATAATGCACAGCTTTGAAATATTTTTTTTTATTTTCCCCGCAAATCTCTGCCAAAATTCAACATCAGAAAGAAGGAAGCCTTTAGCTTTATACAGCAAACCTCTACCTCCCTCAGACTTTTGAAAATTGCTTTTTTCATAGTGAAATAAAAATCACCATACTATAACTCTGAATATTCTCTATGCTGTGAATCATGCTTTTCAGATCTTTTTAGTAACAAAGAATTCCTTCTCTTTCAATAAAAATAATTGGTTCCACCTACGTTTTCTCTGACATTATTACGGTCAGAAGAGAAACCTCAAGTGTGCCTCAATTGAAACTAGGATTGCACTTTACAGTCAACTGTGCAAATGCAAGTTGGCCATGTGCTCCTAACTGGGAGATGGAATTCTGTTTCAGCTTGAACTGGTGCACTAGAAATACCAGTTCTGTCTCCTCACACATTTTCAAAACTCTGGGCTCTTGTTTCACTTAGAAGCTTGAACATTTCCTCAATTTTGACCTTGGCCAATGAAAAAAACCCAACTTGCTACTTGCAAATGTAATAGTATATTCAGAGTTTCTCTGTTTAAAATATATGCCGCTGGAGAAGGAGAAAGTGATAAGTCATTAAGTTTTCTGATAACTCATTAAAAAGGAGGAAAATATTTGGGATTCTTCTTCACTCCAAAATGCAATCATAATTCTTCTGTCTGTTGCTGACTATTTGCTTTAGTCATGTTGAATATAAAGTCAGGTTTATTGACTGTGCATCAAAGTTTTCAAGTGGGAAGTTAAAATTCAAAAAGCTGCTATTGGAAGCAGAGATGGATTTAGAGGAAAGCAACTGGGCCAATAGATTAAGGCCTTGACCAGGACAGAGAGGTTTGTGGACTAAAGGAGGTGATAGTGAAAATCATGGATCCCACCACATGGACTGACTGAGGTTGGCACTGGTGTGATGTCAAATCACAGGGAATGTCTGGGAAGCTGGGCAGAAAAATGGTGAAAGAAGCAGGAAGGTGAGATTTCTTGATGTTGCAGCCATTGACCCATAAGATGGTTTTGGGTAAATTACTTGTCTATGCTTGCTTACCTACCTCAAAAGTGGCAGTATTTTTGTCTTTGAAGAGCTTCTGCATTGTTCTAACATTGTTCACATTTTTTTCAGCTTCAGGCATTTTGAAGTTACTTAAAATCTTTAGCTCTAGAAAAGCTGAGCTGTTTTAATACTAGCTAGCTAGACACAAAAAAAGGTTGAATGAATGTTAAAATTGAGTCCCGGACACTGATAGCTGTAAATATGTTGTAGATACATACATTTTCACATCTAGTGAAACCTTTACACAGGGTAAATTGAGCATTACTAAGATTAGCCTGGCTCTGGTGAATTGCATGAATAACAGCAGGCTTTACACTTTCAGAGATGTTAAGAAACCTTGTACCCTCATCATGATTGTCATCTCTCAATTTTAAGTCAGGTTTTTTTGCTAATTTTTGGCACTGAGACATCCTTCTATTCCTAAATAAAAGATGAGCTATTCAGAAAAGATACCAGGATTTTTGTCTCCTGTTTCGTCACTCCTTGAGAAGACATAATAACCTCCTCCTTGTTCAGGTACCTTCAGTGGAAACCAGATGGAAACATGACATTTGCAATGAGTTGTGGGTAAAGTTATAGGCCTGTCTCAAAACAGTAGTGTTATGCTGGGCCACTGTCTTGTAGTCAGTCATAAAGATTTGTTAACCCTTCTGCTTTTAAACTTTAATGTTGTTACACTGGAATTAAAAGTATTTAGTCTACCTGATGAGCGTGAGAGAGTTCTGTGGTTTACACGTGTTGTTGGCTAAATGTGGTCAGTTATAAATTAAAAGCAGGATCAGGGTTTTTTTCAGTTTGCTTGTTGCAGTTATTGAGACTTGTGCTTCAAAGTGGTCTTGGATTGATTCACAAATATCCTTGTGTCTCTGCTGAGGAGAACTAATAGAAGTTTTGGTGTTTCCCTTTGGGAGTATCATGTTGCAAACTACTGCTTACTGACTTCTGCAATACCAGGACCCAGAGCTCGGTGTGCTTTGTGAAGCTTGAACAGCACAATTCTGCAGTGCACTTGGACAAGAAAGGAAGGAAAGCTGACAACTGTTATGCACCAGGACTACTAGTCTGCATAATTATTTTTCTTCCTGTTTTGCTACTCTAAAGTCTTATTAATCAAAACTACCATTATCTGAAGAGCCCAAGTGATTGATTTCTTCTATAAAAATTAATTTTTAGAAACATGACCCTGAAATATCTGAGGAAACCAGAAATTTTCTCCAGAACTGCTGCTTTGGCATGGAACTTTTGTAGTATTATTTAAAGAATTTCAGAGAATGGAAATGCCCAGACGGGTGTTGTAATCCCCTGGACATAGCATTCCTCAGCATCGAGAAGAGCGGTGGTGTCAGGATTCTCCACTGTAGTCTTTCAGTATTGTTTGAGTACTGAATGCATGGACACGTAGGCAAAAGCTGGAGCTGATGGTATTTAAACTGGCTGCTGCAGAACTGCCTAACATAACTGCAAGTGAACTGCTTATACTCCAAAAAAAATTAAGTTTATACATAACCTTAACAACTGACTAGTAATCACTGCAAAGCAAGGGCTTTTTGCTATTATATATATCCAAAATTGCATACAGTGAAGTCTCACGTAATTTGTTACACTATTTAATTTAGGATTTTGTTTGAAAATGCTAACTTGTTAAGTAGGAGTACATGGGCATATGGATTTCTTCCATTCCCATAGTCCTGAGACTAAAATTTAAGGCAATGCTACTTGAAATTGAGTTGCCTCATCCCTGTAAACTCCACTTTTTGAAAAGCCAGTAAGAGGATCTGAGCAGTGGAATTTTCATTTCACTTACTGCACAGTAAGCTTCTCAAGGGACATACTAAATAACAAACAACTTTTTTTCTTGGAGCACTGAGTATCCTGGTAGCAAAATCAGTTATCAAACAGTATGTATCAGATCACTGGTAGGATTTTTCAGCAACAATAATAATTATAATATGGTATGATAATTTTCATCTTACAGAGGGGTGTTTCCCAAGATTCTGAGACAAAATTCCCTAATTTTTGAGGTACTATATATATTTAAACTACCTAATCTATCCTTTGTTTTCCAAGTATCTTGACATAGCTGTCTGTCTTTACACCTTTTATGTGCAGTTTTTGTTTAAAATGGTGTTTAGTATATCAGATAAATTAAATTACATGTCCTGTAGAAACTGAAGACTTTCTGAGCGAGTTAAAAACTGAGTTGGAATTATGTGATATAGTTGGTCTTTTTAGCTCTTCAAATGCAGAGAAGCTCATACTGCCAAGTCACCTATTAAGTGCTTAAACAGTAGCCTTTATCGACATTTTTTCAGCATTGCAGATATCTAGCGTTACACTATCTAATGCCTTACAATTTACCTATTTTAAAAAGACATCTGCTGTGCTGTGTTGTTGAACTTGCCAAGTTTGATTGCTAGCCAAGGCCTGTTTGTCCTTTAGTCACTGACAAATTCGTGACTGTGTTCCAGAGATGTGACAGATAATCAGCTGCTTCATGGTGTTGGTAAAAGGTAACCCTGACCTTTCCTACAAATAATTAGTGTCAATTATACTCCCCGCCTACATCCTTTTCGCAACTGTGGTGGAAAAGAAATCAGGCCTTTCCTTATTTTGTTCTAATAAAAAAAGTAAAATTTAGCAATCCAGTGCCAGAATTTTCTGCATAATTTGAATATTGAAATATATCAATCTGGGAAACTACTTCAGATTTTGTTTGCTTAGGTATTCTACCTCTTGTATGGGTGTTAGAATAGTGATTTCTAAAATGATAAGGTATTTGAAAGAAATTCCAGGTGAGGAACAAATCAACTGTAGTGATCTTAGGTAGATGTTGACTTTACCTGTTGATTATTGGCAGAACACTTGAAAATTATTATTACACCAAACCAAGTATTTGAAAATAGCACACTGAACTAATTTCATTTCATAGACATTAACTGCATAGCTCTGAAGATCCCAAGAGTGTTGTTAGCATCCTTCTGAAACTTCCCTCCAGACTGATCTTTCCATGACATTTCTCTTTTATGATAAGTAAGAATGTCTTTGCCATTCTGCTCTTGAAAACTCAATTATAAGGGGTAGAAGTCCGGCACCTGTGATTCTGAATTCCTTTGGTTCATGTTCCTGGACATTGTGAGGATGAAAGTGCATACAGCTGTGCTACGTAGCTAATTGGCTCAAAATTGGATTTTGCCTCCCAAGTAACTTTTTATGTGGTTAAAAATTCTAAAGTTGTACTATATATCAGATGTAACCTGATCTAGTATAGAAATATACAGTTCATAAGGCTTTTCTGCCACTGGTGCAAAAGCCATTTATTGAGCATAGACAGCACTTAAATTACAAGTTTATGTTATTTCATTTCTCAGAAATGGTGATAAGTGGAGGAATTGTATTCAGAGGTTTACTCTTTCAGGGCTCTCATGCCTTTCATGTAGTATTTACTGTGAAAGAGACAAATTAAGGCCTCGATCTAGCAGAATTATAGTTCCACCTTCTTTTACCAAGCATTTTTCCACTACTAAATATTATTTCTAGAACTGACATTGTCTTCCTTTGTCTTCCCTAAGCTCAAAAATTATAATTTCTCTTCTTTGCTTGTATTTTTTAATGGAAAGAGTGATTTCATCAACTCTATCAACTGCATGGGCAAGAAGCTATAAAAACATAAGCATTGCAGACCAATTGAGTCATCTGATTCAGCTTATTGCAATGCATGCTCCTTCTTATCTACTTTATCCTGTCTTTCCTTGGAGTCACATAGGTCATTTATTCTGACCAATGAGGGAAATAACATTGGACACCACCTTTGACAGCGAGTGGTGAGTGCCCAAGGCACAACTGCATTAACTGGTAGTGTAGTCTTAATCTTGGATTTAGCCTGCTAAAGAGCTGGAAGACAGGCGCCAAGTACCAGGGGTGTTTCACTGTGCTGTTTTCACTCTTTCACTCTAATTTTGTTAGTAGGGTAGTTTCATTGGATCTTAACTCCCTTAACAAGTGATACTTCTTGTTATAAACTGTGTAAGTTCATCAGTCCAAACCTCAGATCATCAGTGGGTGGGCAGATCTGCTTTTATTCTGTCTGTGGTGCTGTCCTTTAAAATCCTCACCCTGTTTTTTCCCTGTTTCAAGTATATTAGTTGCTATGGAAACAACATCAGTGTTGTGAGCTTTTAAATCTTGAATACGTTTGACTCGTCTTGTTTTCTTTCCTCTTGTTTATATACAGTGGTTCTTTTCCTCCCATACTCTATCTGCAGCTTATTTCAGAAAGGGATGCTGAGCAAACTCTCCACTGCTGCTTCCTTAAAGTTAAGTGCTAGGAGTCTGTAGTATCCAACCATTGTTATACAGAGATTCTGATACTACTTTTCGTGTTTCTGCTGATCTGAGTCTGATTCTATTTAGAGAAATCAAAGATCTAAATTTTTGTGCCAGAGAGTAATAAATATCTATAGTTATTGAAAAACAAAAATTTAAAAACCCTCACATTAAAAAAGTGTCTTCTGATGTTCAGACAGACTTTTCTGTGTTTCAGTTTGTGCCCATTGTCTCTGATCCTGGATACCACTGCATGCAGCCTGCAGTCAGTGGACACAGCCTCCCTCCAGGTGTGTGGAGATAGATGAGATTCTGGCCCCTGCCCCCACCTAGCCCTCCCCCAGCTTTCACTGCGCTAAGCAGTCCCAGGTCTTTCAGCTGTCCCTCACAGGAGGGATGGCTTTCTCAGTCCACTGTATGTCCCTTTGCTGGAGTCTCGTGTGTCAATGGCTCCTTGTACAGGGAAGCCCAGAACTGGACATGGTACTGCAGCTCTGCATGGGTGGCCTCACCAGCAGTGCATAGAGGAGAAGGATCCCATTCCTTTTGGAATATTGCACCTATCCCCTCTCTAGTGCAAGGTCTAGATTAAGTTTCTATGATAAACTCTTAATGAAAGTGAGGTACCTGATGAAAAACTGGCAGCAGACTTTTTAAAATAATCATGTTTCATAATTTTATACCTATTGCTTGAACACTACTCAAGACCAAAACTTAAGGCAGAGTTGAAAGTCACTTCAGGCTGGAAGGAAGTGAATGTTAAATTAAGTTTAAGAAGCCAAACCATGGCTTAAACTAGAAGGCAATTGTATACTAGAAGTACTGTAACAAAAAAGCTGATTCACTTCCTAGAATAAAGGATATATCTGGCAAGTGGTCTGCGAAAGTCCTTAATGTGTTATGTTATACTCTAGAGAAAATAAATAAGCTACCAAAAAGGTACAAACTGTTAAGCTCTAAGTGGAGGTAGATGCTGCTATTTGTTTAAGCAATTCTGGAATGCTTTGGCATTGTTTCACTTCCTAGCACAAAAGAAGAAATGACCTCTTCATGAAAAGAATGCTGTGGATAAGCTGCTTGCTACCTTATCGACTCTGCTATTGTAGTTATGCCAGCCAGGCATGTTAGTGTGACTTAGACATACCCTGCTATGGTATTTATACTTTGTCAGAAGTGCTTTGAGATTGATTTGTGACCTCATCTGGCATAGAGAGATGCTGCCAAGTTCTCAGAATTGATAAAATTTAAGTCCACTTTACAAGTTTATTTAAAATTTCCTGCCTTCAAAGAACTTGGAAAAATATAATGGTTTGCTACCTGTATCATACCAATTTGCTGCTGATGTTCCCATTCATCTGCTCTTCCTGAATCTTGTTGCTTCTAGCAAACAATTATCTGAAATACCATAGCTACTGGCATTTCTTTCAGATACTTTTGAGCTTAGGTTTTAAATAGCAGTTTTTCCAGGGGGATTGTGAAAGTAAGAAAATGCTGCATTCAAGATGTGTGGATTCTAACTGTAATGAAGGGCAGATCTTTAAATGTTCTCTGGTTAGCTCTGAGAGCCAGAGACAGATAGGACTAGCCCAACATGCTGTCTATCACTTCATAAGCCAATCTAATCAGGCAAGAACAACTCTTCTGAGATGAGAGCCACAAGTATGGTCATGTCTAGGGAAGTGTTCTCTATTTTTAGTAAGCTGATTCTCAGCATTGTGCAATGTTGAAAGTAACGGGTGGGGGAGCGGGAAAGAGATCATTTGGGGCTGATTTTGTTACTTAATTTCTTCTTTGTTTTTCCTATGCCAGTTTGAAAAAGATTAGATTGGTCAGAGGTATATTAAGAGGCATACTTACTTGCTGGGTAGTAGTGCAAGGAGTCGAAAAATACAACAAAATGCAGGTGCCTGAAAGAGATGGAGGCTATAGGGAAAAAGGAATATAGATATGGACAAACAATTTTTTTTTAAAAAAAAGAGCAACAACCCCCATCCTAATTATTAGCAATGACTCTCAGCTATCTCTAGGTAGTTCAAGCTGAACAGAAATAGAACAGTTTGAATTGATTCTTGTGGGTTTGGATCTTTGTGCCAAACAGGCCTGAGATAGGATTCGTGAGGAAGTCTAGGTTGGTTGTAAAAGTCTCTTGCAAAGTATTTGCAAGAATCATGGGCAGCACATGAAAATCAATGTTCCTGCCCCATTTTCCTGCCAACAAACTCTTCTTCCTGTCATTTTTTCCCCATTTCTCGCAACTGATACTGTATAAATGTAGTGATTAGATGTTAGTAATTGTTTCTCAAAACAGAGAAGAAGAATGCATATCTTAATTTAACTAGAGTATGAAAGAGCAGTCCATTAAAGTAGTTGTAATAAGGGGTGGGAGATGAAGTGGAATGAAGCAAGCTTTTGAAATGAAGCGACAGCAAATTGGGAATACAAGGGCCCGAGGCTTTCTGGTAGCTGCTCTCATGGAGTTACAAAGCTGCAGCAGTGATTTGAGGAAGAGGAAGTGATGCCAGTGGAGAAGGTGTAGTTCAGCGGGACAATGACAATAGCCCAGGGATGTAGCTTTAGGTTTTAGGTAAGGAGAAGGTGATGAAGAATAACAACAGAGGAGTAGGTAAAAGTTTCAGATTTAAATATTATAAATGGAGGAAAGAGGAGGCTTGGAGACTGAGACCTTATCTTTCTAAATAGCTAAAAGTGATGTTTGAAAAATACTAACAAATTTTCAGCATAGAGAAGTTTGCTGTTGGTATCTAAGCAGGGGGAATTACCTTTGTCGTGGATATTTGTTTATTTGCTTCCTCTATAAATTGCAATATGTGAGGAACTTCTTAATGAGAAGTTAATAAAATTTTCACTCAAGAATTGTTTGCCTTGCCCTTGTAGAAAAGATGGGAAATCAGTTACTTTTCGTTATGTAGCTACCAATCTCAAATGTATAATTTTATACACAAGGGTAGAATATGCAATAAAACTTCATAATGTATGCTGCCAGGTTTGGTTTTCCAATACATTGGGAAGTAAAAAATTTCTAGCACTGTTAGCAATTCAGTCCTCTGTGCATTTTGACAGAGCATTGTTGCTGAGACTAGCATTTGATGTTCACAGGAACTCAGGCTTGTAGGGATCTCCAGCTCATAATGGAGACAAAAGTTGCTTTTTTGGGTTCCGGAATCTAAGTGGCCTGGGGTGTTCTTCAGAACTTAATCTGAGCTCTTGCTTAGGGCTATGAATTAATTTAGTTATTTAATGGAACTGTCAGTACATGGCACAATCAGGACTGGAAAAGTTTCAAGTACAAATTGACCAGATAAACTATTAATTGTCTTGACAATACCCTTGGCATTCTCTGAAAGCACAGTGCATTTCAGTAGCAGTTTCTCTTTTTTTTTTTGCTTTAGGTCACAGTTGACCTCCTGGTGCTATTTCCAAAATTCTGACGATAACTTTAAGACGCTTCCTTTCTGTGTGTTAGTTTTGTTTTGAAGGTTTGCTATTTTCTCTTAAAACTGCATATTTAAGCATTAATTTTTGGGAGAACCTTGAATATTATGTCTTTTTGAGCTGAAGTTCACCTTTATTCTCTCAAATACTATCCTAAAGATCTGAAAATGGAACATCCACAATTTAGTTCTCTTGATTTAAAATCTGCTCAATACATCATAAAATTTGAGATGTTTTCTTGGGATAAGTAAAAACAAAGTTATATATTTGTTAACGTGTATATATATATATACATGTATGTGTATATATATATATGTATAACTTTTTAACTTACATATGCTAAAAAATCTGATTTCATAGCCAAGCAAACAGAAAAGAAAATGAATGGGTCTATTTCAGATTCTTTTTCCTCTTGCTTAAAATGCAGCAAAAATTAATCCAAAATTGTATGTCCAAACAGCTAAAAAGCAGCTTAATGTAATTTTTATAATATTTTGTATTTGAGATTGGGCAGTTATACCTTCACTGTTGCCTTTTTACTAAATTATATCAGAAAGTAAAATACTAAATATAGGATAGGAAATAGCGTGGAAATTGCTCCAGGAATTCAGTACCATCTTTAACCCTGGTGTAAAACATGAGGGATCTAGTCTTATTAGGTTAAGACTCTTTCATCTCTAATTAATTACAAAAGGGCTTCAGGGTTTCCTTTTAAAAATTTTAAATATTTGTTTTTAAGAAAATCAGTTACTTCTCTTTTCTCCTCTATCCTGTTTTATGGCTGTACTACATATGGTGAGGAATGTGTCTCAGTGGGCAACTGTGAATAAAAGAATATACTTCCTGTGATAAGAATTTCCCAAATATACTCTAGAAAACGTTTCTGCAATGCTCTTGTGATTGTTTTATTTAAATGCTTGACACACCTTAAATACTTAACTCATTGCTCTATTCAGTCTAGGCAGAATTCTCTATCAGCATCTTTGCCAAGTATCTGATTGAATCCACGGTACAGAAAATTGAGCAGAGTTGTTATTGGTGAGAACCTGAACATACAAAGCCAATAACTAGTTACACTCAGTGTTCAGTAGCTGGAGGAGCTACAAACAAGTTTGTCCCTGGATAAAATTAACTCTTTACGTCTGAATTACGGTTCACTCTTCTACAGGTTGTGTCTCAGGAAGCTAATTATAGTAATGCCTTGGGAATTGGATATCAGAGCTTTTTTTCATGGACTTGTCATCACCTGGAACCTTAGAAAAACAATGTCAATTAGTCTGTACTTCAGCATACCCACCTACAAGTATTCATTGGGTTTATCTACTGCTTTGCATTTAAGCAAGTCAACCAAATAATAAAGAAAAAGAAATCAGCCTTTTTAAATTTGAGACCCTTGATAGATGATGATTTCTTTATGATTAGAACAGTCCAATTTGCCTTCATAAGTCTTTTTCATTTCAATATATCATCAAGTGGTTACAGAAATTGAGTGAGGGTCAGAAAGATCTGTAATTGTTAATGATATTCAGGATGCCTGAACACTAGGTGTTTTCCTATTTGGATAGTTAATATATGTAGGATAATTGCAATGCAATAAATAAAATGCTGATTTTAATATAGGAATTCCTTCTTAACTTAGGATCTGCTCTTTTGGCATTTCCTGTACAAGAATGGCAATGTCTTTTAATATTTGTCATAGTTCATGCTTTTAAAGCAGTGTTAGAATGCAAATTATTCAAAAACCAATTAATTTTAATAAATTGCATGCAAACCACAGTGTTTGAGTTGACTTAAGAATTAAACATTGCCTTCATGGAGGTATATGTTTTATATTGCCTGGAGCTGGTTTGAGACAGCTGGAAAGCAGTTTGTGAAGGAAAATGGCAGGACAGGCTAAGCTACAGTGGTGAACGATACGCTTATACAAGCATCTGTAGATAAGGCTGAGAATAATGCTTGTTATTTCTGTCTCAAAACTGAAGACTGTTAGCAATGTTCTGGTGAAAAATTGGTGAGTACTAGTTTCCTTTCAGCTCTGATTGTTCTGATATGAGCAACTGTCCTCCAGTTACTACAAGTGTGATCAGGAAGCTCATTTGAATTAACGTGGGAGTAGGATTTGAGCAAAGATACCAAATGATGTGTTCTATTTTCAGCTCTGTTCTAACACAGCAGGCAAATGGTTATCTTTAAGCACTTACACACTCATTGTAGGGTCAGTATGACTCTATGCCTTGCACTTAAATTTTTATGTAAGGGAAGCATGCTAGCAGCCACTATTTCAGCTGCCTGGTTCTGGAGCTTTCCTAGAAACACAGATATACCAGTGTAACTAAGTCCTGGGGGATTACCAGAGGTTATTTCAGTCCCACAGCTGCACTGTGGGTCCAGTTCACATCCTTTGATGTTATGATTTTAGTGAATTTTGCCAGGAGAAAGTTTATGACTGTGCAGAGCATGCATCAGAAACTGCTACTAGGACTTCTGTGGAGCTTTTAGGTAAACTTAGGTTAGTTTCTCACAATTTGTGCTTTAACTGTTTGCTGAATTCAAGCCATAACCTGCACTTGGGTTAAGCCTCTTCTAATTTCTGCCTAATCACTTATGAAACTGTAGAGAAGGAAAGGTTGCATGTACGTGTATACTGTTAAGTCCTGTGAGATACTGCAGGAAAAAGCTTCATCACCCTTTTATGGATAGAAGTGTACCTGCATTACAGACAGAGCTCTAGATCCCTAAATATTGAACTATGAACTTGCAATCTGAAAATGGGTTTTTATTAAAAAAAATCCAAAACCATTTTAATGAATATACTTCCACTGTACTTTCAGGTGTCTGCATATGTATAGATACAGAGATATGGACAAACATCCTGAAACCTTTTCCAGCTGTAACATATTGTTTAAAAACTCATGACCTTTATGTTTCCGAAAGCTATTTTAGCTTGTCTGTGGAGAGTATTGCAATAGTAACTATACTTAGTGCAATGAAGTGACAGAAAACCTGTTTGTGTCTTCCTTTACAGAAGAGCATTTTTGATTTATTTCTAAGTCAGTGACTATATCAATTAAAAATAAAGAGACTGGATGTGCAGTCTGTTTCATGTTGCTTATTAACAAAAAAAGTTAGTGAACCAATCATGGTGAAATGGTATTCTTGTAATGCAGACTGGTTTTGTTTTAATACTTAGTATGTAAATAATTACTTCAGTAGTTTAATGTTTTCCAGGCAAAAGCTTCAGAATTGGGTTGCCAATTCAGCAGACATCCTTTTTTGATCAAAAAGTACTGTTGAACAGCAGTCATGGCACCAAAAGTATGTGTTTGAGTCATGCTAGCACAGACTCTTAGCCCCAGCTGCAGTTTGAGAGATGTGGACATCCACCCTTCTTTTTTAAGAAGGCTAAGAGACAAAGAAAGAAGACTAAATTAGCATTACTGTTGAAGCACCTATTTAATTGTACTGGAATGTTTCAGCTCCAACACCTCAGAAATCTAAACAGAATTTACCTACTTGTTTCCTTGTGAGCCCCTCCCAGGTCACTTTCATAGATCTCAATACTCCCTTTCAGAGAACCTAGCATTAGACAAGGAAAAGAGGATAGAGATGCTGAGGGAACAAATGTGCAAAATCCACCTAAGTGGCCTTTAGTGCTCTCCTCAGGACTCCACCGTGACACCACTGCCCTTGGAACCTGAGAGCAGCAAATTCACTTAGAGTGGTCGAGCAGCAGAGCTATATCTACAAGTTGTATTCAGAGGCAAAAAATCTGCTGTAGTCCTAGAAAAGTATAACTGAGCAAGGAAATGCAATTATTTCATATATGTACCATCGGCAACCCCTGCTAACAACTAGGATGTTCTGACCAATACTCAGAGCTCTTGTGTATGAAATGCAGTATGCTTGCTTAGATACATTTAATGCTTCTAAATGACTTTCTGAGAACTTTGGTTGATGGGTGCTGCTTGTGCTCTCTAGCTTTTATTCCTGACTCCTTAGGCAGCTGAGATATGAGTTAATGACAGGTCTTGAAGAGTGAAAATTTTTATAACTAGTTTTAAATTGCTCACAAATGTCTCCTTTTCTTCCTAGTTCTAAATGAAATGAAAAAACTGCATTATTCTAAATGGGGTAAAATTGGTTTACGTGGTGATTGCAATGTACAGTCTTTGAAAGCCTCCTAACAAGCAGCAACCTTCAACCCTTTAAGATCAATCGGCGTGTTTATGAACACTAGGAATTGTGATAATGTCAGGGGTTAGCTTATTGTGAATGAGTGGGGACTTAGACTTTATTGTTGGAAAACTAGCTGACTCTTGTATAATGGTTATCCCTAATGGTTATTTCCTTAGTAAGGATGATTATTTACCCTGAGTGCATGTACAGCGCCCTGTCAATTTTGGCGCTTCAGTTTGGTGCACCGGAGGCGGTTCCGCGGCCGCGCTCACCCGGCAATTTGCAGCCCCCCGGCCCGGGGCGCTCCCAGCGCTGCTCCATGCGCGCCCAGCGCGGCCGNCATGGCTCCGGCAAGCCGGGGGAGCCCAATGAGCGCTTTGCGGCGGTGCCGAGGGCACCAGCCATTTTGCTTATGGGAAACAATGTGACATATTATGCTGTGCTGTGCCGGGGAATAAACAAAAGTCCCGTCGGGGGACGCAGAAGAAACGGGCACATCGGTGAGTAATTCCGGCGGTGGAGCGGGCTCGCGGGCTGCCATTTTGACAGGCTGGCGGCTGCCGCT
>VYZT01020361.1:0-12783 GCA_013400735.1 Pomatostomus ruficeps | reverse complement strand
GGGGGGGAGGTGGAATGCGGGGCGATAATGCTGCATATCTGCTGTCAGGCGGCGGAGCGGGGGCTTGTCGTGTGAAGGCAGGGCTCCTCCGCAGCGCTGTCTCGGCGGCTCGCTAGCCGCCTCTCCGAGCGAGAGCCGGGCGAGGGGTGCCGCCGCCGCTGTGCCGCTCGCGGCGCGGGCGCTGCCCGGGAGCAGGTGTGCGGCTCGGCCCGGCGCCGCTGCGGCTCCGCCACAAAAGGGAGTCGCTGTGCGCCTCGGCTGCTGCGGGAGAGGTATCTGGGCACGGGCTTCTGCGCGTCCGTGACACAGCCGAGCGCAACTTCGGGCAGGAAACAGGCTTCGCTAGGTATCTGTGACTTGGAAGGTTGGCTTTGGTCGGTGGCTGGTTTAAAGTGGGTGCTGAATGCATTGATCTGACTGCGTTGTGCTTAAACATTTCGACGTGGTGTTCCATATGGTTGCTGATTCAGAAAGATGCTTCCAATAGATGATACAATTTCTAGTAGGTAATTCTACCAAAAGGCAAAGATTATTTTTTTGTTTGGATTGTCATTTTGTTTTTTATTATCAGGATAGCGTGGGTGAAATAAAATATTATAGAAGTCATAAGCATGTTTGAAAAGCCGTACATCGCTGAGTTCATCACTAGTGGATTCCATGCATTGTGTTCAGCCTCAGTGTTAGATTTAAATTGTCCAACTGCTGCTGTGCAGTATGTAGGTCATAATAAAAAGCAGCTTTTTCACCAGCTTTCAATGGACTGCATGCCCCAGTGCTGTGGTTGATTAGTTTGTGGTACTTGTGCTGTTACGAGTAGAGGTATTAAAGCCAGCTCACACCTCCTTTTTAAAGATATCGCACGTTCCGTGCTAGAAAGAGCACAACACACCCATTGTGTCCCTCCGTTTGGCGTTCAGTTAAAGGAAGGAAACGAGCACTCCACATGGAGCACCAGCACATTAATAGCACAAGACGGTTAAACTTTTATTGAACAATCCCAGGGATTCTGAGATAATCTACTGAAGGCAGAGAAAATAAAAACACTTAGACATATATAAGGAACCAATTGGAATGGGAGAGGTCTTCTCATAGGGACTATGTGTTAATGCCATAGATTTTCAGTGCAAAATGAATTGTTCTGACTAGTTATTTAATCACAACATATCTGCTGTAGTTAAACGTAGGTCAATAAAACCTCAGTCCCTCAGGACAGATAACATTTCTATTAAAAGTAGCATTTTCCAAACTACCAACTGTATTCTTATGCATTAATACAATTTCTGAATTAGTTTATAATGAAATACATTAAATTATTCTGACTACTGATCCAAATATTCTGATTCACTTTGCATCTATAGCAGATGATATGATATTTTGGTCTTAAGTCTTCTTTAATAATTAGGTGGATTTAAACCCCACTGAGATGAACCATATGTTTGGACAGTTGAGTGGGCATGCAATCAAGAATTTGAGGTCTGGTATCTTTATAGCTAAATTAGTAACCAGCACTCTTTAACTGGGAGCCAAATTCCAATGTGTCATTTCGGTATATATCCTGAAAAGGCATTTGAATAAGCGTGTTCAGCAACTGTCCCCCAAATGAGACATTGCATTTGGAAACAGCAGTCTGTAATTGAATTGCTACTATGCATTCTCCCCATTAGAAAAGCTCCATCTTACTTGAAGCATTTCAGGATTTTGTCTTTTTGGTGAATGCACACACCAACTTCTTTCTCTGTGCCTTTGTGTAGGGGTCACACAGTAAATGGTTTAGAGAACTGCCTTCATCTGTAATCTAGAAAGTGGAATGTACCTTTACAGTGTTGTACTGCATGAATATTTATGATTGAGCCTGTAATTACGATGAAAATTATAAATAAGCAGAGCTAGTATTTACTTTAAGATGTTGGTAAGTCTTTTTAACAAAGAGGGAGCTTTTGTTACAACAATGAGAAACATGGATATAGCAGTATACAAAAGGTGAAGGATCTCACAGTTCAAGGTGTATTGATTCTCACTGTGGATTCTTCTCACTATGAAGAATTTATGGTGTCAGGAAAACAAGTGAAGATTAGCAATGACTAATCACTAAACAGTGTGCACCCATTAGGTGCTGATAGATGCATCTTATTAGTCAGTATTATTTAAACCAATATTCTGTGCTCTTTCCATTCTGCTTTTCTGCTTTTGTTATTTTTCTCATATCAATTCCCAGCTTCTCTCTGCTTCCTTACTGTCTCTTTGGCAACATCTGATCCTGTCAGAGCTATTTGTAAATCAAATCGGTGACTGTCAGTAATGGTCATGGAGGTGCTGCAATAGAATCTGATGTGAAGGAAGAATTTAAATGAGTTAGAGGTAAAAAACAGCAACGAAGTAATGAGCGTATCCAGTGCGAACTAATTACACATGATGTAAGTTTTAAAGGCCTAGAATTGGGTCAGCGATATAGAAATCAAATGGGCATGCATGGAGAGGGACTTTTTTCACCTCATGATGAATTGATGTGTACTTATAAACAGAAGGTTTACAAGAAGACCTTGATAATAATATGACATAGGACAAATTGGAAAGTTTTGTATTAGAAATGGTGACATCAAGTTCTAGTTGAAGTCTAGAAGCTTTTCAAGTTTCAGTGGAACCATGATTTTTATCAAGTGGTGATTATGCATTATTTGAAATCCTCTCGGTTATCCAAAGTCAGGCTCTCTCTCGGTCAGCAGTGATGTAAATAACATCAGCTGTCATGCTTTAACATTACAGTCGCTTCAAACATTTTTTTAGACAGATGACCTTTGACGGTGACTCTGGGTCCATGTGTAGCTCTTAAACAGAATACTAATAAAGCAAAAGCAGGCAAATGAATCCTAAAATTCAGTATCATAGTAGCAGCTGCAAATAGTAGTAGAAATAAGAGACCAGGATGACCAAAAGAGGTAAAATCAAGTGGTGTAACAGCTTATTTGGTATTCTGTTTGTTTAAAATAATCAGGTTTGAGCTAACAGTGATAAGCATCAGCCAGTCATGGGGTGTGTGGAGCACAGTAACCTTATAAGAGCTTGTGTGGAACTGTGTTACCTACCCTCAGCCTATGGACTAATCCGATGTAATCATACATGACCACCCTGTGAGCAGCAATACAGGTGGAACGTGCCCAGGAAGACACTCCGGTGTTGGGTTAGGGTACATTGTATGATGTTACACTGTAGAATGGCTGAATGTCACTCCTGTACTGGAAGGATCAGGTATTGAACATAATACATCAATTATGGGGTTGTGTCTGGTGTGCACAACCTCCATTAGAGGTGACCTTGGAACAGTGTTTCTGTTCCAGTGAGGCTGTCTGCAGAAAAATAGAAACAAAAACTGTCAATTGCTGCTTGTTTGTAAACTAGAATTGTACAAATGTTGTCGTGTGCCACTGCTCTGATACCAGTCCTTTCTCATGCCATTATTTCCTATTGGATTAAGCGTGTTACTGTTGCCAGTCTGAATTTCCTTTCTTTACTGCTGTATGTAGTGTCTAGCTTCCTGTTTGAGAGAAGACTGTGCCATAGATGCTCTGTGTTCATTTTTATTCAAATAGTCTGGTGTCTTTTCATGGAAGCGTTTTGACAAAAGCTGACCTTTCTGAAATTATGAAGCTTAACATTTAAAAGCTAAAACAAAAGCTAAAAAGACTTTCAAAGGCACTGATGTAATGGAAAACTTTGTATATGGAAGGGAAAAGGGAGAGAAGTAAACACGTAAAAGGGCAGCATGTATCTTTGACTAAAGGCATGCTGACCACATTTAGGTCTACTCCTGCTTTCAGTGTTTTTGAAGCATGTAATGTATTTTTCTGTTCAGATGTATTGTTCCATAACAGTGATATACCATAGCTAAAGCTGCTGTAAAGTAGGAAATTCCAAAGGCAGACCCTTTTCTTCTGTTATTTCTAACTTCTTTCCCTAAATAGATTGATTTTTTTGCTCTTTCTGTACTGAATACAGATAGTGTTCTGACTCATCCACCCTTAAAAACCTCACTAACCACCAGCAGGGGGTTAAATAGTACAGATGTGGTTCTATGTTCTTAAGTAACCTGAGTAACATAGTGCACTTTTGAAGAGGTGATGCTGAAGGTCCTGAGTCTCACAGAATAGTGGGAAAACAAGAAAAGCAAACATTATTCCTCTCAGTCATTACTATGATCAAACTATACACTAAACTTTTTCATTAGCCTTTTCATAAAATAGCTGTTAAATAATGCTGAGAGATAAAATAATGAAAGCTTTACTTCTTTTAAGGGTACTTGTCTTGCATTTTATGTACAAGGATGAAGCAGTGTACAACTGAACTGTGTGATGGGTACCTAAAGCTATCCTTAGTTTAGCAGCAGTGGCTGATCAACTAAATTTGTTCACATGCGTAGCAGCTTTATTTTTTTTTTGCTTCTTTGAGACCCAAAATAATATGTAGGGATGCATGATGAAACCAAATGGAAATGGAGTCAGTAACTGCAGTTCTCACAGCTGAAAATCAGATTCATTGAAGTTTATGAAAACAGTAAAATGCATTATTTCTAAAGGTTTGGTTATAGGATCATCATTTATGGTAATCAGAAATCAGTAGTTGTGACTGAAGGTCAAAATAGGTGGAAGGGTCTTTGTGTTTTTTCAAACAGTTTAAAAGCAGCGTGTCTGGTTCCTTAGTGTATTGTTGTTTTGTGGTTTGGTGGTTTGGTTTGTTGGGGTTTTTTTTGTTGCTGTTGTTTTTTTGGGTGTTTTTTGTTTATTTTTCTGAGCAGCACCAGTAGGTGAAATCCCAGTTCAGCTGCAGCAAGGCTGGGAGGTGACTGTAACCCTTCCTAAGAGGCTTAGGGTTGGATGGTGTAGCCTGTGATTAGAAGGGGTAGGGACTATGTCAGGAGCAGGACAGCCACAGGGTGTTCTTGTCAGCATGGTACCGTGTTGTCTGAGGACTCCTCATTAACCATAGCCTGAATGTAAAGCTTCTTCACCACAGTGTACCTTGAGTGCTATTGTGTTTAATAAAGCCACGCCTCTGTCAGTGGGATTAACATGCTGAAAACTAACACTTCGTCAAAGTTTAGTTTAGCAAATGGTGGGGTGGGGGAGGCTGCCCAAGATTCAGTTATCTGGATCAATTCTGATGTCTGAAAAATGCATGAGCTAGGAATGTTACATGTTACTACAGAGGGGCTCTGTGCATATGAACAGTATTTTCACTATTTCAAGGGACTACAATTCAAAAGTAGTGATTCAGGCAATAGAACAAAGCATGGGGTAGATAAATTGGATACTTTGACTGTTTTTCTTTCAATGTTCATTTTTTCTTAATAATAAAAAATTAGATATGATTATAAAATAAAAATATCGTCATTTTTAAACATAAATAAACATGTATGTATAAATGTTTATGTAAACAAAAATGTAATCTGGCATGTTGACATCAAGCAGGTGCAAAATGACATTTGTAAGGTACTAAATGCCTGTTACTCACTGAATTTTGTGTTCATTTGAGAACTTAAAATTCTCCATTCTGTTGATATGAGAGCTTTTCTAGTACCTTGGACTATGATAAATAAGGAAGAGTAAATAATTGATATGGGACAATTATTGATTGGTGAGAATTACAAAGAACTGTATTTCACGAATGTTGTTTAGTAAATCTCTAGCACAGGATGTTTTGCCCTCGCCAATGAAGCAGCCATCATGGACCTTCATAAGGAGTGGGTTAATGGATTAGATTAGCTTGGCTTGGTATTTCAACTGCTGTTTGTAAACATCGTGAAGCATCTTTGAGAGTTTTGAATTTCACATTGTTTCAGCTTCTGAGAAAATCCTAAATTGTAGGGATTGGCCTAGAGGAAGTATACAATAAATAATTTCCTTTTGAACATAGAGGTCACGCTGCTGACTTTTGTATATTTTGTGCTTTGCACTTGTTAAAATCTTAAGCAGTTATTGTCTGATTTAGGGATCAACCTTGTATTTTCTTTCTTCCTACTAATAGTAAAGATCTTAAAGAAAAGCAAGCAGTAACAACCCAAAGGGGTGCCAGCGCCAAACACTGATTATGTTTCGTTTACTTCATATATTGATCAGGTACATCATGCTGCTCCTTCTAGCCAGTTATGCAGTTACACATTTTAATAAGTAAATTCTGACAGAAGACAGCAGTTGCCAGCACAATTTTAATTTAATTTAGTTTCTGGTGAATTTCTAATGAACAGGGAACTCTAAGCAGTGACATTCTCTCTGATAATAAAATTCATGGTAATTGCAGTTTTTCTTTTGGAGAAATCTGTATTTGTTAGGAATATGGAGGAAATAATTATTTCAGTGTGACTGATGCAATCAAATGGTTTACTTTGAATAAGCAAAATATAAAAGAGGCTAATCAAATGAAGTGCTACTGTATGAGAGCAAAACAAAAGACTGGCAGGTTTGACAGTAGAATAAAGACCAAACCAAAGGCTTTGTTTTGACATACATGCAGATAATCAGGCAAATTCAAGTCTTTAAAGAGACCTCTTCTATAAGGGTCACTTTACAGACACGGATCATGTAATCTGAGCCTTGCAGATTATCATTCTACTTTTAAACAAGTACAAGAGAGAGGTTTTTAATTCCTTATTTGCATAGCTGTAGATTTACACATTAACTTGCTTTTGCCATTGGCATTTGATTCACAGATGACTGATTTATGGTCTTGAGCAAAGGCCAAATTCAGGACACACTTTTAACTGTCAGAACTGCAAACTCTATAAAAATTGTTTGAAAGCCATCATCTGTTGTAATTAACACATAGAAAGCAGTAGGAGGATACCTTCCAGCTTAAGGCAATACTCCTCTTATGAGCAAGGCAATAATAATTGCAGGGATAGTATGCTAAATTAATTCAGGTGTGAATTTGATTTTTGTTACATTTAGTGATGTAATTATCTTAAACATAATTCTCTAAAATCAGTCGCTGCTTAGATAAAAGACACAAATGAAACATGTCAGTACAACTAAAAGAGCTACAAAAAGTACAGCAGGGTCAAGTTCCCTTTGCAATAGGTGCATAAAAGGAACATAAAAGATGGAACACGCTTGATGCAAAGGTAAACTGAAAAGAAGGTTTATTAACAGGTGGCTATGACCACTGCTTGACTACAGTACCAGTGGTTTCTTGATTTCCTGTAACAGAAATGAAAATTTAAAAGGTGTTTGAGGAAGAAGCTTTGCAGATGAACTTGGGAAGTGTTCTTTTGATAAAAGACTGAATGGATGAAATATATGTGGGAAAATTTGAGCAGATATTGTGAGGAGACTTTTGGGAGTTATAAGAGGAGACAGGAAGAGAATTACAAAAGTGCTTGAAAGGGAAGAGGAGAAAGATATAATTGCTGCAGTGACAAGACAACGAGCCTTCTGTATGTGCCCTCTATTCTGGGGCAGGGACATGTACAGTAGCTTCAAAGAAAAAAATAAATAGACGGGTCTCATGGAGTGCATTTTGCGTAGATCAGAACGTGTTACTTAAAACCGTGGGCTCAGATACTGTAGTTAAATTGTGTGTTGGCAAGCGGCCTAAACAATAGCATTCCTCATAGGCAACTGAAAAAAAAATTATAGATCAGACATCAAAAGTGCTGGGGAGAAATTAGTACTCTCAGGAAAACTACAACACATGCTTAGAGTGAAGGGGAAACAGGTGTGAAGAAACATGAGCCAGTTCCTTGAGGAATTCACATACTTGAGTATTCAAGGGGTTTTTAGGGGTGGGTTTATTAAAAAAAAAAAACAAAAATCATGTTTGCATTCTAGTCAAATTTTCGACCTATACACAATGTGCCAGGGCAAGCGACAGATTTAATTTTTTTAATTGTTTTTAGTCTTCGTATGGACACATAGTAATTCCAATTGAAATTTTCAGATTTGAAAACAAATTTATCTACTGCTGTTGTTTTATTCTTTGTGTTGTATTTTATTCTTGGGAGACCCAGATGATCGAGTCCTGTCTCTTCGTAAGCACTTTAGATGAAGCATTAGAAGTCTGTGTTTTCCGTGTGTAACTACCCATTATGGAAATGGGATTCTCTCTAGTTGTCCTGTACCAGCAATGGAATAATGCAGTTCTGAGGATGAGATCAGGTGGTGGGGAGCTCTAATTTCTGCCCCCTGGGTTTGTACCAAATTGTTTTAACTGGGACAAATTCTGTTAGAATGTTGGTGGGATATTTCGTATGTTTTGCTTTATACACTAGTATATTAGGACTGCAAATTTCTTTATGGAAAATGTCCATTTCTCAGTGTATTACTTGGTTTTAAAATTATGAGCTGAGCTGGAGCTTGGAGGTGGCTGGAGTTCAAACATGGCTTGAAAGAATAATTATATTGCAAGCTTTCTTGTGTGTAGTCCTGTCAAATCTATGTAATTCTTCTGTCATCTTCAGTATTGTATATATTGTAGTTAGACTTCTATGGACTTCCAGGATGTTTAGGAACTGCTTCTCTTTATAGTCATTAAAAGGGTGGGTTTTTTTCTGAACTAATTGCAGATAATGCTGTGAAAATTTCACATTCAATACCTAACATTGTCAAAACAAGCTAATAATATATGTAATTTAAATCTTCATAAATGAAACCACTTCTTTTGAATTCTGGACTTACTTTCTCTACTGCTTACATGTGGATAGTTTTTACTAAGCACTTTAATCTCAAAGAGCTAAAAGGATTTTTAACTTTGCTTTGCCCAAAAGCAGATAATTTTTTAAATGAACTTTTGTAGGGATGGGTTTGGAACTATGCTTTAAGGCCTCTACCCTTTTTGGTGGGTACCATATACAACTGTAGAATTTTTACCCTTATGTTTGCAAAACTGTGAAATCTAATTTCTTGTTTCTCATTATCCTAAATTAGTATCTTACGCTGCAGGTGCTGAAATGATGATTCAAGTTGGACCTTGTAAGAATGCAGTCTGAATAATATTTTTAAAAGCAAGAGCATGACTTCAAGGCAGTTGTTTGCCTGTGACTTACCTCAAACCTGGGTGTATAGCGTATTCTTTACAAAGACACATTCTAAACAAGGAACTTAGAATTCATTTCAAGGCCTGTTTGAAGAGGGCAGAGAGGAATTTAACAAAATGACACAAATGAAATTATTATAGACTTTGGTATTTTTGAAAGCTCTTACTGATGTTTTCTCTCTTTGAAGGCAATGGTAGGAATCCTCCCTGAATTAATTAAAAGTAGTTACAGTATATTTGTGTGCTTTTAAAATGCCACTGAAAAGGACTTAGCATCCAGATTTTTGCTATTCTAGTTTTAGGTTTTGCCCAAAGTGCCTGCAAATTTCTTTTGAAGAATACTGGAAAGATTTATATACAAGTTGAAAAAAGTGTTGCAGTTTGTGTCTATTTGTGTCCCTTGATATAATGATTTTCTGATTGTTACTACTTACACAAGCATTTAAGTCTTACTATCATTAGTAATATCTGGTCTGGAAAGGTTGGCACCATCTTGAATGCATCTGCTAACCTTATGTGCAATGTATTTATTACTGGAAATGGCTTTATATGTTTATATACACAAATTTTACCGTATTTCGGGGATGTTCTGTTAGATAAATAGTCCCCCCTCTTAAAACTTGGTGGACATCAGAAGTTACGTTCAAATTATGCTGTGCATTTCAATTTGGGATCCTGCAAATGCTAGCCAGATTTGCAAATTGAGGTCAGTGCAGTTTTGATGATTTTGCATCTTTAACTTTCTGTGCTGTCTGTATCAGACACACCTGTGAATTTTAAATGTCACCATCAAAATCAAGGTAAGTGGTTACCTTAGCCTCATGAAGAGGAGGAATCAGGAAATAGAGATGTCTTTGTGTTGCCATTTCAAAGGCAGCAATGTTCCAATACGACATCATAAAAAGATTTTGTGTGTTGACCTCTTTAGGTGTGGATCACATACAAGTTAGCGTAGTGGTTTTTTTTTATATATTACAATTCTATTTCTCTTTTTAAAAGTACTGTTACAATGATTTGAACTACTCAACTTACAGACAGTTTAAACTTTGATCTTAACTCACGTGTTTCTTGTTCATGCCACCCATCTATCATAAGCTGATTTTGTTATAAATAACCAAAAGCAGTACAGATACTATGTAAAACTATTAGTGATTTCCCCCCTCTGTTGTTGCACTCTGGTTTCAAACTCTGGTCTTCAGAGAACTGTCAATCATACGTAATTTCTCTTCACCCTGCTGATCAGAGTGTAAAGGCTAAAAAAATTAACTTCAAATGCTTTTCTAATGTTCTCCTTGTGAGGAATTTGTTAATTGGTGTAGGAATCAAATGTGCATGAGCTTGGATTTTAAGTCAATGGGTTCAAAACAGAAGGCAGGGCAAACACAACACAAGCAGCTTCATGTGTTTTGGACACTAAATTCGTAATAATTAAACTTCTGCTAAGATATGTCTACTCTCTACTTTTGATGTCTTTATGTACAAGGCTGTAATTTGACAACTTTTTTATCTCTACCCTCTCTTTTAGGAAGTAAGATAGAAAACTGTGTGATTAGCTATTCTGTATACATTTTGTAGAGAAAATATACCTTTCAGCTTCTCAGTTTTGTTTTTCCATATATGTGAAGCTTTCAAGTCACTTTAGAAGCAGAGGATATCACAAGTCACTGACTTCATCCTTTTACATGCAAATGTTATGACTCTGTTGCTGCTTGTAGTGGTCATTGTCTAACGGTTAGAATTGAACATTTCTGTTTTGAACAGTGATTTCATCAAGTTGATGAACAGTAAACAGCCTTGAGGGGAAAGAAGGGTCTTTTAAGCTGTTATTACTAATAGGTGGATGAATTTGAGAAACAGAGGATGTTAAAGTTCTGAGGAAGTAAACAATTTCTAGGAAGGGAAATCCGCCTTTCCATGTGTTTGTTTTTCAAAGAGAGGAAACTACCTAATAAGTGTAAAACTTCATGGATACAAAATAGGATATCTACTTCAGATTATGTTAGCTTTGACTTCTAGTTCTCACGTATCTTAAGAACTGCCTTTCAAGCCTTCTTTTGTACAACTTCAACTGCTGTAGATTTAGGGTATGACACAGGTGTGCCTTCTTCTACCCAGTGTGCCAAATATGTATAGTCATACTGTTCCAGCTTTCAGTTTGTTGCTGTTTAAAAATATTTTTAAGGACCTTTTCTCTCCACCTTTCCAGGCGGCACTGGTCTTTCTTATATGAATTGGTGTCTCTTTAACAGCCTAATTTTCCTGAGGAGTATACATTGCATCTCATAAAATGTGTAGTCATACTGGCTGCTAAAAACAAAGAAGTCACGTTTTAGAGTTGTGTCTGTAGATTGTCTTCCTTGTGGAAGAATTTTTCCATTCAGGGAGAAGGTTTGTGGTGGAAAATATAGCTACAGTTTTGAATTCATTATTACTGATGTTCACTGATCAGCAGTGAAAGTGTACTGATGGAGGAGAATTAGGAAATTTCTAACAATCCCTTAAGTAGTGTCACCCATGGTGACTTTGCTCTTCTCGCCTCTGTTTTTTTGCCACTTAAATGACAGTCAGGTTTTGATAGCTGAAAAATTAGTTCTGACCTACAGATAATTCAACACAGAGCAATTAACTGGCTGCAACCTCCTGTATTGCCTTAAATACAGCAAACATCAAATTGTCTTTCCTCTACTATGAAAAGCATGAATGTAGCTCAAACAAGTGTTTCAGACTAATAGCCTGTTCTGCAATTAACGATCTTGTAAGGAACACAAAAAGCAAACAAAAACTATGCAAGAGCTCTCATTTTCACTTAGCTGAAGCAATACATGATAGATGACTACGTTATAATGTGCCTCTGTTAACACGAAGACAAAACAAACACAAGCTCAGCACTGATTTCCTGAGCCATTCTCCTAGTGGGCTAGGACTAAGTGGGGTGTGGAGTATCCACTGGGGGGTGCTGATATCGGGCTATAACTTCACCTTTGGGAGCTGAAGAACTTCCTGGAAACCGAGTCCTCCTTTCCCTCCAAGCTACTAGTGTGAGAACTTGTCAAATCCTTGGGGAAATTGTGATCTTCCAGAACAAAGAGATTTGAACAGGAAAGGATCAGTTTTCTGTTTTAGGTGCTTCCTGTTGAGTGTGTTACATCATACGGCAGAAAGGAGTTTTTTTGTAGGGAGCAGGAGCAGTCTTGGTAGACTCAGGCATTTTGGCAGCACCTTTTCTTGCTGATAAGCAACATAAAGGTGGGTGCAGCGTAGCTGCAAATAGGTTGAGTCTGCTGCTGTCATGTACCTGAGCTCTGGAAATAACTACCTTCTTTGCAGCCTGAAGGACTGATAATAGTCATGATTATATGAAACTGTGAGCCGCAAAGAGTTTGCCAAAGCAATTGTATCTCCGTGAGCTTTGTCTGACTTCAGCTGTTTTTATTATGTCAATATCATATGTTGCCATTAGAGGTAGGAAATGTAAATACAAATGTTGGGTTGCTGAAAACTAGATATTGCCTTTGAAATCAGACTTATGGGAAAAAAAAGAAAGAGATACCAGAAGAGTTTTAGACTGCGGTAGTAATACCTTGTATTCTAAAATGCTGAAGAGTAATGTTATGTCTAGGTTGTGTTTTCAGTTGGTGGGTCACAGTAGTAAAATGAATAAACTGACTAAAGGATCATTGATGGAAAGATGGTTCTCTACGTTGTTGTTTGACTTGTAGTGAGATGTTTTGTACTCATTTGAGGTAACAAGTGTTCCCCCTA
>VYZT01020356.1:0-14006 GCA_013400735.1 Pomatostomus ruficeps | reverse complement strand
CGGGGCACGGCCGCCCATCCCGCGGGGCGGTGTCGGGGCCGAGCCGCGGGGGCTTTGTCCACGCCCGGGGCTTTCCCGCTGGCGGTGGGAGGGAAGGAGCAAAGACAGGGTCGGCTCTTGCCCCGCGGTGCCGACGGTGCGCCGAGTGCTGAGGCTGCGACGGGGGTCTCGTGGATTAAAAAGAGAAAAATCCCTTTATAAAGGAGGAGGGTTCAGTGGGGTGAGAGGACCGCGTCCGTCAGAGCTGGGGGGAGGAAGGGGGAAAGACGTCAGAGTGATAGGGGACGTTGGGGGGAAGTTAGGATGACTCAAGGGAGACTGATTGTCGTGTCATGGCAGGGAAGCAGGGCTAGGAAGTGAAATTGAGGTGAGAAGACAAAAGGGAATGAGGGGAGACAGGAAGGAACAGGATCATATTGAACCAATGGAAAAGAGGAAGAAAAGAAAGGGCTGATCTAAAAAGACATACTGAAACGAGAGATAGAGGAAGGGAAGAGAGCAGAGCTAGGGAAAGGGAAGGTGAGCTCTGTGTTGTCCTTACCCTCCTTTGCTTGCCACCCCTGGGCCTAGCATTGGGCAAGCACCAAGCCAAGACATGTCTATGATAGGTTGGTCAGGACCATCTTTCCTCACACCTCCCTTCCAAACCTGGCTGAACATGCATTGGCCTTTCCCAGATCTAAGACAGCTAGTTCTTTGAGTCTCCCTTTTTTTGCTATGCCTCTTATAAACCTCACCTGCAGAGCTGGTAATACCAGCTTCCCTGTGCTCGCACTTTTGCTCTCTGTCTCCAAATGATGCTGGACAATGAAATTCTAAGTGCTGAGAATAAGGGTGCACGTGCAAAGAAGACCCACACATGCCCTTGCCTCAGTTTTGGCAAAGGGAAGATCATGCTGAGCTGTGGCATTCTCTGTCAGCTCTTGAGAGGCAGTTAACATGGGCCATTGGCTCATGTAAGTTGAAAAGTAGAAATAAAAAGCCCACAGGAGTACAGAACTGCTATTGGCAAAAGAACTAATTTGAAGTAGAAACTCTAAAATTATCTTAGACTCAAGAGGAAACCTGCAATATGGGAAGATGCAAAATCAGAGAGGAGGAAGGTGGCAATTCATAAAAGCTCAGTCCACTGCAAGGAACGACCCAAGGGCTGGCACTTTTCTGTGTATTTGCCAACTGCCTGGCCAGCTTGGCTGGCAGAGCAGCTTTGCCTGCTCACGAACTGCTGAGCACATCACACCACGTTAGCCCCAGCCATTTATTATGTGCCTCACGGGCAATAAATTATGATTGTGTGCTCATAAATTGATTGTGTGCATAAGGCTGCTTTCAGGTCTGGCCTCAGCTGAGAAACCCAAATAAAGGTGGCCAAAGAATTAAAGGTTAGAAATGTTACTATTTTTGCCAGCCGGACTCACGGGTTGTTCAGTGGTGCTACTGGCGGAATGCTTACATTGGGAGAGTGCAGCAAAACCCTTCTCCCAGTAGTAGGCAGCTGAGACATATCTTAGACATGGGTGAGCATCAAGGCATCACCTAAACATAAATATTGTCACAGACCAAACACAATTACGTATTTAAAGGTATTTCATATACATATATACATATATATAGTAGGTAGAAGTAATACACCTTGGAAACAATGAGGGTGTCTGAGGAAAAAAAAAAAACAAGTCCTAGCAATTAAAATATGATAGAAAATGCTTGGATGCTAAAATGGATCTTTAACTAAATTCAGACAAAGTTTTAATTACATTTTAGTCTGGTTTTGTTCAGCTTAATACAAAGAAAAAAGTCATGACAACACAAAGCATGGCTCAAGCCTGTCTTAGACAAATTAAAAAAATATTAACCAAGGGGGAAAAAAAAATCTTTTCTTAGATTAAATCCCAGCTCTGATCTTCAATGGAGACTGTAAAAAATTTCTTTTGTCCTTAGTGGGTTATATTAACACTATTCTATGGAACTGGAGTGGGAAAACTATTTTTTATTATCATTATTTCTAGAAAGTAATTAATTTAATTACTTTTTAATGAAATTAATCAAAATGAATCCTGAACATCTATTATTTTTAATTTACGTAGGCTCTTTTGACAAGTTTTGTCTCTTTGATACTCTAGAATGATTTGTAACTGTCCACCCAATGAATCAACTCTGTCCAAGTTTTGCCTTACATATCTACTCCTGTGGTTACTTAACTACAAATAAGTTAAATTACACCTCCTTTCTTGAGATATCCATTTAAACTCTAGGTTCCTTTAGCTGATATGGCTTTGGGCTTTGAAACTGCCTTCACCTGGATGTACCTAAGAAGGACTGAGACAATTATTTTGGTGAATATTAGTTGATTTAATAATTTACTGTATCTTCTTTTCTCATCCACTACTACCATATCAAGCAGATTTCTAATGCTTTCTTTTGGGAAAGGACTGTGCTACGCTGGAACCCTGTGCATGTTCTGCCAGCTGCACCCCAACAGCATCCATCAGCCACACCCCGCAGATCTCAGCTCTCATGATACCTGAGGCTGTGCACAAATGAATACCAGTAAATTTTATGTCCCCTGGGAAAAGATGTGCTTTGGTGCTAGAGGTATTACATGTAACTGCAAGACTGATTCCATATGAGACCTGACCACATTTCCAAAGGGAATTCTGCTGTTGAAACGCTTAGAACTGAGGTCATCTTTTCCAGGAAAAGAGGCACTACCTTGGCAGTTTGTGTCTTCCAAAGCAATTGTACTGCATCTAAACATAGTTTTCTTTTTTCAAAGAGCATGGTTTGAAATGATGCTCTTTGAAAAGAAATCCTGAAACTTAGTATTATTTATATTTAAGAAATAACACACTGTCTAGTGGAAGGTGTCCCTGCCCATGGCAGGGGGGTTGGAACTAAATGATCTTCAAGGTCCATTCCAAACCAAACCCTTCTACGATTCTGTGAAAGTTGACATGGACTCCTGCTTTTAATCACAATTTTTTATACAGTTTTTAAGGAGTGTTTCATAGAAACAATGGAAGTTAACTTTTAGGTACAGTACCTGTCTTTTCTTTTAAGTAAAGATGTTGCAATATTTACAAAGATTTATTGAGTCCATACATGGTTATTTGGACTCCCTCTTGGTAAAAGCAAAGATTTTTGTATTTTTAAACCTATGCCCATCACTGACACTTTGCTTGGGAAAAGGTCACCCTGGATACAACTAACTGAGCTGATAAAAACCCCCCACATTTGTTTAGGAAAAGTTAGGCTAAACAATCACCCAATTTTTGGGGTTTTTTTAATGCTTGCTGCTCACTGATCTCTCAGAGGAGTTTGAATAATAGGAAATGTGAGGGACAGAAACTGAAGTATACTGCTAGTAAACATTTATGGGAAGGACTACAATTCACAATATTAAAGAAGTTACAAGTTTAAGTCATGAAGTAGGACATCTAAACAAAAAAATATCTAAATGGCTATATAAACTTTCAAGGCAAAATTCTAATTTCTCATGGATTTCTATGTTTAAAAATTTGAGATGTAATTATGCCTTTTATGAGATTGCATTACAGTTACTTAAAAACACTATCTTTCTTAAGAAAAAAACAGATAACAACAACAACAAATAACCAATGCTAGTGTTTTGAGGTATGCTCCCCAAATAAAAAAGCTTTTACTACAGCTTAGTTTAAGGCCTGTATTTAGAGTTTTCCTGTGACTTATAGAAAGGTTTATGTAGAATTACTCTTAAAAAGGGCCTCTCCATCTTGTGGTTTTTGGGGTAGTATCCATCTTCGATTCCTTTTGCAGTTTCTTTATTAACCATTGAGTCCCCAAAGAAATTATCCATCCATTTGCTCAACTGCTCACAAAAACCCCACCTGGATGAGAAGTCTTTTGGAAGATATATTTTATGGTTATTTACAGTCCCTGGCTACCTTGCTGGGAAGATACAGCTGCAGTTCTGAGCTTTTAGGATTCCAGACAGTGTAGATCAATGATGTGACTCTTTTGATAGTAAACTGCATAAAGTGTCAAAGAAACAGACTTTTTTTCTATGTGGCTAATGCTGTGTGATGTATTTTTTAGTACTGTGCTATAGTTCCAGACAGTTTTTAGTACAAAACAAACAAGCAAAACAAAACAAAGAATTATAAGATTCTAAAGTTTAGTACTTATAAACATAAGAAAAGCAGAGTTAAGACTGTGTGTGGAATCTTAATGTCTTCTTGTCCATGTACTTTTTGAGTCTTTAACTGCATGATCACACATCAATTTTTTCCTTGAGATGCCTGTCTCTTCCAATAAGAGTTAATGTTCACTATTTCTATTTATATTTCTCATTAACCATGTGACCTTACAAGTACACTTCATTCAAACTTTGCATGAAAATAAAACTGGCGATTTTCTCCAGGTTTCTGCAGTATGAAGTATTAGTGCTTCACAAATAGAGACTATTTTATCTACAGAGCACACTAAGGGAATACGTGGTAGATTTATATATTTAAAATATAGGTCCAGTCAATTTCTGTTGCTGCTTTATGCAAANTTCCTGTTTTACTTTGTAAATAAGAGCAAATCACATCAAAAATATACTGCTTTATGGTGAACTCTTACATTTGAATTATACTGAATAAAATGAAGCAAGCAAGCAAGGAAGTTGTGTATTATTATACTTATTGTATGCTGCGATACTGCCGGTAGGAGCACCGGGCGTCCACTCGCGGTTCCAGGGGCTGGCCGGGCTGCTCCAAAGCGTGGGAGGGCTGGCAAAGGTCCTGTATGGGTTTCATCTAACCCACCGGTGTTCCAGGTGCGCCAAGGAAGGAGAGACAAGTGGAGGGGCTTCCCAGATGGTTTATTCGGGCACCAGGATCATGCCAGGGAAGCATTGACACGGTGAGTTACAGTTACATAAATACCAACACGAGGGGGTGGGGAGGATACAAATGTCCTGTGGGGAAGGGGTGCGGGGTTTGAATTTGGCAGGTTTTGTCTAGGATTGCGAAATACAGAGCCCTCCGGGGGGGAAACCACATACCCCCCGGGGGGGGGGAGGGGGGGGAGAGAGAGCCTGGTCATGAGGAAAAACCGAAACCTGATGAAGAGCACACCGCAACAATTGAACACTGATATTACCAGTTGTTTCTAGAAGCCAGTGACATTGACATCAAAGCTCCACTGCAGTAAGTGTTAAGCAAACGTATTGTAAAGTACAGACCCTGATACAGAAGCTGCATGTTTTCCCTTATTCTTTTTTGCATTGTTGATCAGCATCACTGAACAGCATGAGAAATAAGCAAAATAACTGTAACAAAATAAAACTATCATGTGAACTATAGGTTTTAAATGTAAGACATAATGCTAAATATCTATTTGGCAAGCCCAAAAGCAATGCATGTAATTTTTTTTTTTTTTAATGCAGTGAGTTAGGATCAAGAAAGGGGAATAGATAAATGAGAGATCCACCTTTCTTTGAATACCATGAACTAAATGAGGTCAAGTTGATTGAAGTGATTATTGGATTTCTGGGGAAATCTGTCCCTAAGTAATAAATCTGCCTGAATGGAGACCCACCATTTATCAAGCTCACAGCAAAGCGCCTTTGAACTAGTGGACAGTTGGCATAGGAACACCCTCAGCTATAGGCTAGCATTTCTATAATTTATAATTCACCTTGTATGACCACTTACAGTGTATCACTGACTGATCACATACCCAAGGAAGCAAGGAACATGCCTACATGGGCATTATGACCTTGAAACCACAGTAATTAGTAATTAGTAATTTCCATCCACACAGGAAACCAAACCAAGTAAACCCCAAAGCTGAAAGTGAAGGGTGGAGAGTGGAGGCTGTCAGTGCTTCACCCCAGCAAATAAAGTGACGCAGTCATGAGCGAACTGATGCACAAGTGGGCCACACATCTGCTTGCAAACCTTGGAAACAATCAAGTGTCATATCCCTAGAGATTCCAGAGCTAAAGTAGAAAGTGAAGGAGGGAGAGAAGTTTCTGAACGACTTTTGAGCCATTATTGACTATATGAACATTCTGAAACCATGGTGAAGACGGCTTGTAGTGCGTTTGGGTTTGAACTGAAAAGGATGCAAGAAAAAACAAAGACTAACAGGTGAGTTTAA
This sequence comes from Pomatostomus ruficeps, assembly GCA_013400735.1. NCBI lineage: Eukaryota > Metazoa > Chordata > Aves > Passeriformes > Timaliidae > Pomatostomus > Pomatostomus ruficeps. The sequence continues at coordinate 7,883 of VYZT01020356.1, read as the reverse complement.
TCCATGTTCATCTCTTTTTTCACATTTTGCTACTTGGCCCTGCACTGCCAGTCATGAGGGCTTGATGTTAACCTGTCGGGATTCAAATGGTCCATTGTTTACTAGAAAATTTTCTATTGTGATATTGGGGGGAAAAAGGTAGAAATTGAGAAGCATTTAAAGAACTTTAAGTTTTCAAACTTAGTTTAGAAAGGAATTTTTTTTGGTGGTAGCATGGAAAAGACCTTTACAACAGCAGTTTCAGGAGAGTTTAGAAAAACGCGCTACTGCACCTTCATCAGAAAACCTACACCACCCAGCATCATGCTGCTTTGAACTTTGTTCTGATAGGACTTCTGTCTTTAGAGGAAACCTCTAAAGAATTTTGGTGAAACATCTGATGACTGGTTCTTCCTCATGATGAACTTCAGATGAGTGTAGCGCTGGTCAGGCCGGCCTACCAGGCCGAGAAGGCCCCAAGGAGAGCCACACAAGGAACCACACAGAGACAGCAGCCGGAGAGGGCAGAAAGAGAGAGGGCAGAACTCTCTGACTTTTATTTGTATGTTTTCACACATCACCGTGGATTGGAGGTAGAAATCACCACCTCTCAAGTCCAGTTGGTCAAAGTATTTATCAATCATATTTCTCCACCCAGTATACTGGAATTCATAAACATAGATACAGTTTAGGAAAGCATAGATAATTACTAAGAGAACCATGGCCATGTTTACAGAAAAGGTTCTAAGAAAAATGTTACAGAAAGAAAAAACACTGAAACACTGCAAAGTCAGGGCAACAGATGAGTAATATAACATTTATAGATCCATGGATACCACCACCTACTAGGAAATCAGAAAGCAAATTGAATTAAAACCAAACAAAAATAAAAAAAAAAATAGTAAAAATCCTAAACACTAAACAACACAGAAATTGTTTTTGTTAACTATGATCCAAAGATACTATATGAACTTTGCTTTAGATGTCACTATTATTAGCAGGTATGTTTATATGTGTTCTTATGGTAAATATGATTTTTCAGTGCATAATTTTGACCACATAGTAACTGAGAAAAAAAAATTGAAGAAAATCCCATTATGATTAAACCTTGGCAATTTCCTTGGAAATATCCAGTGACAACATTGTGAAAAATTGGCCTTCCAGATATCACTATTGGTAACTGATCCTAAGCAGTACAAATTCATTTTCTCTGTGACATTGGGTAAACTGATTTATCCAAAACTGGTACTATTTGGAGTCAGTTTCTCTTCACTCATGTCCATACATTTTGGTTAAAGAATCAATGATTTCTCAAGGAAAAAATCTTGAAAAATTGATTGGATTTTGTGAGGATTTTAAAATTAGATAAATCAAACCTTTAAAGAAATTTTTAACAGCACTAGTTTTTGAGTAGTATAGCTGAAATATCCAGGGTCAGCTGAAAAGTCAGATGACCCTATTTGGGCAATGAATTAGTCTGTTGCTATGGGCATGGTCTGTAATAACAAAAGAGTTGAAACTAGTATAAGTCACCTACAAATCTCAAGAAAGAAGAGAAATGTATCAGCTTTAAACTAGTTTTTAATACAATTCTTGTCAGAACAATTCCTATATCTCCTGTATAATACTTACAGAAACTTAATTAAAGTCTACATCTGCTTAGCTTGTTGTGAAAGCCACATAAAATGTGATTTAAAATAGCATGGTTTTTTTCACAATGCAGGTCAGAGAAGGAAAATTAAGCATATAGAGATGGTCAGCCATTGACAGGGAGAAACCCACTAAACCATGCTATCACAATGCTTGTTTACACTTCTAAAGCTTTCAGAGTAAACATGAGACCTCCCTACTACAAAGCTTTTAAATTCTGTCTTTAAAATTGGCCAGTGTCTCTTCAAAGCTTCATCTCTGTTTTTTTACTCCAGTACTCCATTCCTTCAAGAAAATTAAAGTCTGTATCTACTTACTGATGTCTTAAATAACACAAACAAGACATAGTGCATGGGTGAACAGAGGAAAAACAAAAACGTAAATCCTTCCTGCAAAAGCCAGTAATACTAAAAAAAGTGTCAGATTTTTAGCAGTCAATAAGCTGCATGCAGCCATCAGGGCACATTTCAGGGCTGCTTCTTAATTCTGCAATCCAATTTATAAGTGATCTACAAGAAATACAATTTAGTATTTTTAAATTAAATAATCTGTCTAAATAAAAACAGAAAATAAGTTATTTCTCTACTGTTAAGTTAGAGAGCTTGAAATAACATTTGCAGCCAAATTGAAAGCAAACGGTAAAATTATTCTGATTTTAGCCCCCTTGAAGTAATTCCTCTCATCAATGTCAACTGATAGGAGGTGATTTTAAAAGCGCATGTACTGCTACGGAATTTGAAAGCAGTGCCTGTAATTAGTATGGGAAAATAGTATCATAGTGGATATATCCTTGGAGGAATGTGAAGGAAGTGTGGGTAGTTTTTTTTATTTAGTCATAATCTTAGACTGAATATTCAGGAGTTTATAAAGATAATGTTTAAGTGCAAACTCTATGGTAGTTAAATCTCATTAAACGTTTCCTGAATTTCTGTAAAATTGTCAAATTAGAAAACCTACACATTTAATCGTGGAGCTCACATAGTCAGTACTTCTGGTCTGAAATAATGTGCAGTTTCACCAGGACAGTCCTTTCTAGTCAGGAGTGATTATTTTAGGAGTGGTTTCAAACTTCACGGAAAAGTAGAAATTTTTTTTTTTACTTTACTAATGCACATTCAGAAATGTTATTGAACATGGAGTTCAATACATTGAGTACCGTAATACTTAGCTGAAGCTGACTGGAATATTTTTTTTTGTTGTTTTAAAACAAGTTTAAATCAATGGGATTGAAAAAAGAACCTCCAATTTCAAGAAAAACTCTTCCTTTTGAAGCAGTTTCAAAGGATTTGGAACAGAAAGGAAATACAGCTGGATTAACAGAATCATTTGGACCTTTTAAAAGATACAATATAAACATATTTATCTCATTTCAAGGGATTCAAATACCTGGGCATTTTGTAGCTCTTGTACAGAGATGTATATGATACAAGGCACTGTTCTTTCTTCTGTGTTTATCACTTTGTCATTTGTTTCAGTCAGTGCTGCTTAGATACAAATATCTTGTTTACAGTATCTCTAATGACATCTGTTTAAAACAGAGAGTATTTATCTGTTTTTATGTCCATTGCTATCACTATTTAGTGATTGGTCACTATGTAGCTGTTGGGGTCTACCTTCAGTAATTCAGGTTCTCATGAGGATAATTAATTGATCATCATTATAATCCTCTGGATCTCAGTGGTTCCACTAATAGGTTTACAAACTTCTTTAACTCTGAATCTCAGTACCTACAGATATCTTGAAGCTGATCAGTCAGAGCCAAAAAATGCCTTCACTGAAAAGTTCTTCACTGGGGACAAAAAAGTCTTATCTCTTCCTTCATTTAAGAATGCTTTCATCCAAACCTCACCTTTTTGTTTCTGTGTTTCTCTTATCTGAGGGTGTACTTTAATAATAACTTTGCAATAAGAAAGCTTTTGGCACACAAATCTATTTTGATAAATTACAAATAGTATCTCTTGTATCTTCTGTATATCAGTAAGTGTATAATCCAAATTCAAAGAGGCTGCTTCAGGGCTTGACAGAATTACTGTAACTGACTTCAGGGAAACTTGTATCAGTACGTAAAAATAGGTGAATTATAGGAATGAAATGGAGTCCCCAAATGCCATAGATTTGTTACAAGACTCTTGGTCTGCAAAGCAGAGTGTAAATGACCAAAATATTCCAGCTGCGAGACACAGAATACTTGTAAAAAGAGCATCTGATCACAGCAAGAAGGATTTTGAAAGTAGACTTTGAGACTGGAATGGCCAATGTTGACCAAAAACTTTGTACTTACCACTGATTCTTGGGCCCTTGGTGCTGTTTGCATGACATTGGACGTTCTCTGCGTGTTAGAACACCACACTTCATAGTCGTAACTGTGGCCAGTTGCTAATCTTGATGTGCTCAAGGAATGGAGAATGTGACCTTTCAAGATCTGTGGTTCCTGCAGGCCTGGGTCAGAACAGGTCCAGAAAAAAGGAAGTTGCATAGCTGATCCCTAAAAGGTTTAAATAAAATTAAAATACCTGAATGTTACTAAAGCTCTGGTGAAATTGACACTGTCACTACAACATTCTTTAAAAGTTTTGATTAATTCAATTTTTAATTAGAATAATTACTTCTATTATTTTATTTATGAAGGAAAAAAAAGAAATAACTGAGCTCACTAACTGATCCTTAAGGTATTAGTGCTTTGACACATTTGGGAAACAAATGTAAATATCATGAAAGCTGGTATTTTTCTATGATTTGTTGCTTATTGAATTGAAACTGGGAAAAGCTGATGTTAAAAATTGAAGCAAACCTGGCAACAATTCCATAGATGCATTTTACTTGGGGAATTTGCTAAAAAATGCACCTTAGGGTATGATTTTGGAAAGGGCTCATAAATTAGCTGATGTGAAAAATTATAAAATAAAAGAAGCTAGGCTCCATTACCCAGTACTCTAGCAGATTTATTGGGAAGTCACTCTTTCAGCTAGTGTTTTTATAACTTAAACAAATTGCAAGTAAACATCATATTTGTATGTGACTTTCCATGAAAGCAATGTTTCAAAGTGATTCATTATTTATTACGTGCTCTGTGGTATACAGGCTATCCATCCAGCTGTTAGAAGTAATGAGAACAAGAAAAAGACCTTGTGTGCTTCAGCAGAAGATTGTAAACCTGGAGTAACTTTCCAACACTATAAAAGGAAGGGATTTACCTACAAAACTGATGAAAGTTATATCAACAAATGGGAGGCTCTTCTGAAACTCAGCAGCCCTCCCTACTCGCCTCCTGGCTCTGACTTAGTGCTTCAGTAGAGTGGCTTGTGTTTATGTACTGGCTTAACCAGTGTATATATGGTTATATACCGGTTTAACTAGCCTCTCCCTCTCTTCTTAGAGTAATCAAATATATCAGCACATGGTGGGTGGGGAGGGGGAGGGTTGTGCTTTTTTCCCAAGAAATATAACCTGGCACAAAGAATTATGTTAGTATGTATAATAACATAATAATTACTAAATGGTTGGTTATTTAAAATTCTTATATGTATAATATAAAAATCAATAAATTAATTAATAAAATTAATTTACACTAAAATTCTCTCATTAAAATTTACACCAAAGTTTCACTGATTTTCCAGTAAAAGTATTATTTTTACTTTTGTTTTGTTGTTCCCCCCATCTCTCTTATAGTTTAGGGCAGTCGGAACCAGGCAGGCGCTCGGCGGATTCAGCACCATGGACAGAAGCCGCGGTCGCGGGAGGCGCTCAGCCGGCACCATCCGAGTCCCATCGCCAGGAATGTCTAAAGCCTCCCAAAGGTCTGATTGCCTGAAACACCCCTTAGCCTGCAGCAGAGCCTGTCAGTGGTGCCATAGATCAGCTTCAGTCACCCAAATAACCCGTGTGTTGGGAGCAAGGACGGAAAGATTACAATGTGTGAAGGTCTCTTAAGTTCCAAGACTGCAATGAAAAGTGGAGTAAATCATGATTTCCCAGCTAAATGAACTACTTTGACACTGTTAGCTCTTTGGTGTAAGGACTGTATTTTTCTTTTTGTTTGTTTGTTTGTTTTTAATAATGTCAGGCATACTGCAGATACTCTTAAAACATGATAAGGGACCTATCTTTTAAAATAATGGTCTAAGAAATATTAATTATGATGTACCTACTTGTTAAATAGCAGTTATTAAATTATTATGGACTAAATAACTTCTTGTCAAATATACAGACTATTTAGTTCTCTTCCTCCCTTCCAGAGGAGAAAGTGGACACTGGACAGTCTCACTGGGAAGTGGGACTTCCACACAACAGATATGTGAAAGCATATGGGGTATGTGACACTGCATTTATTAAAAATGCCCCCCCAAAACCACCAAAATCCTGTCAAAGATTTTAATTTCTTCTAATCTGATCTAAGTTAAGAATGACTTAGAAAATAATTAAATTTTCCATTAAGTGAGTTGAAAGCCTGTATCACAACTAGGTACTGTAGTGGCAATAGATAGTGTCTGTGGTTCAACTGTACCAATCTTAACAAAAAAAATGAAACCTTCTTACCTAACTTCAGATAAAAACATCAGAGACATCTTCATGTGACTTAGTCACTCCAGACTCCCTTCATGGCCAGTGAAGTGTGTGCTCACTTGAAGTGAAAGTTGCAGGTCACCTGAATGTTTGAAGACATTTGCTGAGGACAAAGCAAACTCTGGTCTTATTTTTCTTTCTAGTGGTTAAAGAGGATCACTGGGGTAGCTGCTTCAGAAACAGACTTATCCACTGCATATGCCTGTTTTTATCTAGACAAAGCCCTCAAACACTGGCACTAAGTAGTGTGCAAGCAACTGGGCAAGCATCAAGAATGTCTTTAGGAGGATTAAATATCTGGGGATGGGGAGGCTGCTGGGAAGCTCCACACAACTCTTCATTTGCCTGAAGGATATGCCATCAGATGATAGATATTACCTGACTTGTTAAAATACTTCCACTCATACTGAAATACAACCAGAAGTTGTATTTCACAGAAGTTCACAGATTAAACTTCCTCTGCATGCATTTTATACCACAAATATAAGCCTCTGCCAAGAGTATTACATATGAGACCATAACTGATTTAGCTTCACATTCTCCCCACTGTCTTGGATGCTGGTTATACTTCTTTAGTTTATTTTATTTTTCAACATCCCTTCCATTAAAAATGTCAATGAAAAACAGTGAATTTACTCAAAGAGATGCCAAAAGCTGAAAATATGTTTTAATTCATTTGCCTTTCCCCCCCCCTTTTTAAGGTATCTAATATTGATACAGAGAAATAGAGTGAAAAGGTGGAGATAAAGTTTATATTACAGGATCAGGTGATTAAAAGAAAAGTATATAAAACTCCCTCTTTTGTATTCAGGACTTACTTTGAATGAAACCTCTTCTTCCTCTCAGTCCAATGAACTTTAAATGCAGAAAAAATTAATGCAATATTGTCTTCTTGAGTCTGCAGATAGCTGAAGCAACAGTTCTGCTTCAGGAAATAGGAAGGATGCTCTAAACTCAACCAATGAGGTGGATGACTGATAATGCCTGGACGTAAAGACTGAAAATGTGCTACCCAATTTTAGGCATCTGATGGATCTACTTGAGCCAAAAGCAGAATTTTTCCTAGACTACACAACCAAGGAAGAGGGATGTTTTCTTCTGGACATGAACTGGAGTATATACTGAGATCTCTTTCTCCCCCTCACTGTGCTGGAAAATTTTGTATTATTAAGCTCTTTCTATAGACACTTTCACTTACTGTCAGAGTTATATAGTATGGACTTCTTTCCAGCCTCTCTCTGCACCTCTCCATCCAAATTAGTGAATGAAAAATTATCTCAGTAGATTACAATGAGATGTTTATCCAAGTGTTCAAAGTCATTTTCTGAACTCCTTTTATGCCAGAAAGGAGGCCATGTATTTTATACAGCTTTCAGCTTTTCTACTCATTTATATTGCCAGAATGGTAGACAATTTAGTCATATATATGGTATGTTTGAAACTGGAAAACTGTGGATAATAACACAAAGTACAAGAAACATTGATTTTTAATTTTTTTTTTCAAATTGAAGAAGTCAACTGTTCTACTTATCTATTCACAAGTCTCACATTTAATACTGAACAGTGTTACTTCTTCATCATAATGAAGTTGTTGTGGCATTTCCATTCTCCCAGAGCACCTCCATAATCCTTGCAATAGAATTTAGACCCACCTGGGGACACCATGGATCAGGTCCTCTCCTCTCCTCTCC
>VYZT01020274.1:6180-29341 GCA_013400735.1 Pomatostomus ruficeps | reverse complement strand
TCTATTTGGAGGTAGGTAATGGGATACAGTCTCACCACACACACACAGGAGTCTGGATGTGTTGTGTGCCTAGAACTAGTAGGCATGTTACTGACTACAGAAGTGCCTTGTTGTAGTGCCTCCAACTATTATTCATGTGCTTGTGCCAGATGTGTGGTCACGAATGGTATGTATTTTGTGCTTTGTGCCAAACTAAGGCTTATTTAGTCTAAACATGAAATGAGTATCTCTCCATTTCAGGATCTCTTGTTTACAAGTATCTTCTCATCTTGCTCTACCTCATTGTTTTTAAGATAAAGGGATTGGGATGTTCGTGCTGCTTTTGGCAATTTTGTTGATATATTTATTACTCTTAAACAGTGCACTAAACCAGTGTTAAGCTTTGCAACACAACAGGAGAAAGAGGTCTCTGCTGCATTCAAGTACCGGCTAATTATTTGTGCAGCTGTGTCATGTCTGTGTAGTAATGCCGTACTGGTGCTGACTCTGGAACACCATCCTGATAGTTGCTAGAGAGACTGTGGGCTGTGACAGGTTATAATCTGTCCAAACCAGGTCGAACAGGGTGTGTAAACATTGCGGCAGTGCAAGGCTTAGGAATACCTTCAGTAAATGGTTTGTGGAAGGCTTAGTTCTTAAAAGCCCTATAAAGTCACATTTTGGTTTAGTGTCTTTGCATAAAAATTAGTGAGAGTTATTTACCAAAAGGTTAAATACGACAAAGGACTCTATTCCCTTTGTTTCATATTCAAAAAGCAGGATTACTAGTTTCTGTCAAGTCTTGACACTCAAAGACGCTCCACTAAAAATATTGATCATTGCACCTTTCAAAATATCCCTGTCAAACAAAATGCCCTGAGTTGGTGGTTGATATCAAGAGTAGGATTTGATCTTTCTCAGAGGCTGATTCAAAGGAGTCCTGTGTATTGCTTTGTCTTGGAGATGGTCTCACCTTCTTAGTTTCATAAAACTTCAAACTTCTAAAATGTGAGAGCAGGAAACTCAGCTTGTTTCAGTTGAGGCTGTTTTCTAAAGCAAAATATGAGCTGTTGTAAGTCAAGTTTTCTATTGGTACAGGCACCGTTTTAAGAGTTGCAGGACATCCCATCAAAGGAATTCCTATCTGCAGTTCAGAGTCTCTGAAATGGCTTGTTACAACTTGATGGTGTACATGTCATAAAGATACTCATTTTGGTTTGTTGATTATTTACTCTCTCTTTTCCCACATTACTGCTTCCCATGTTTTGCTATACACAGTTTACTTTGATTTGTTTTTAATGAAAACTACATTGTCTAAATTTTATTGATGGAGTTAGGAGTCTTGTGTTCCTTTAAGACAGAAAGGAACAGGTAATCCAAATTTGTTTTTTTCTGTGAAGTTTATGTTCAAGAATAATGTCCCATAGTTGCTAATTTCTTTAGGTGAAATGTGCCTTATTTCAGAAAAACAGTAAGATTGAAATGATGTGCTGTCCCAGCAAGCGAAATGAAATCCAAGGAGTGTTCCTTGTCAGTTATTTCTACCCACTGCAGTGTTTTACTGCTGAAGTAGTTGTGATCCTTTCATTTCTCCATGTCATCATATTTTTGTTAGAAACCAGAAGAGCTAGTTTTCAAGGTGGCATTGCTTTTTTTTTTAGTGCTTTTCATATAAAGCAATAATTACTTCTATTATTGCCTGAATATCAAGGTGATGCACATGCTTGTGTGTTATCATATAGAGCATTAAAAAAATACTGCAAGCAAATGGCTATTGCCTGCTGTATTACTGAACTATCAACTTAATGCTGCTGAACATCATATGCAATGCTTCTTACGGCAATAAATTTTCAGTGTTGAAAAATAATTGTGTATTTGTAGAACACTACAGCTACATGAGAGACAAATGGAGTAAGTTTAGACAGCACTAGGAGTTGAAATGTGGCTGTACCTCTCCATATCTTGCTATAATTTCTAGAAATTTGACTGCAAAACATGGTCAACTGCAAAATGTGTGTCCAGAAATAACTAAGAGCTATGAAAATGATTAATATTAAGAGGGTCTAATCAAAGGCATTACAAGTTCAGGCACCTTGGGATGGTTTGATCTGACTCCAGTTGTATCTAAGAAAATTGCTGGATTAATATAAAACATGGAAGGAATAATATTCAGTCAAGTAAACTTGAAACAGATTCCACACTAGCCAGCTTCTTTTCCTGGAGAAGCTTGGTGACTTTTTTCCTCAGTAATTTTATTGTAAGCATATGGTAAAAGAATAAGGAAGGTGTCAATAGTCAATCCAGAGATTTAGCAGTTGCAGTCTTTTATAGCATGTCTGTCAGTTTTTGAGACAATATCTTTCTTTGGAGGAGTAACTTCAAATAAAGACCAAATAAACTGCTTGGTGTCAGGGTGTAATCTGAACTTTTGAGGTGTTCCTAGTCTTTCTGCAGTGCTGAAATATTTATTTGGCTTGTCTTGCATAAAGGTGGATTTGTGGGAAATGCTGTATAAAACCATTCAATTTCTCTTTTTTTCCCCACAGGGTTCACTCCATCTCCTGTTGCTCAACCACAGCCATCAGCTGGCCTTAATGTTGACTTTGAGTCTGTGTTTGGAAACAAATCTTCTAATGTTGTCCCAGATTCTGGTGGTAAGACACTTGCTAAAATAAATGATGTATCCTTTCCTTTAATTTATTTTATTCTTGAGGTATAAATCTCTTAATCTCTATTTACTTACACTACTTGGACAGGGTTTCAGATGAAGAAAAGAAAGCTGATTTTAAAAGGTCAATCACAGCATTAATCAAATAATTTTTCCTTAAAGACTATTTCTACACTCTGCTGAAATGTTTACACTGATTTCCCTCACTTAAATAGTATGTGCATTAAAACTTCACACAGTGAACAGCCTTCATTTTTGCATGCTGTCAGCTGAAATTAAGTCTGTATTTGTAGAGTGTGGTTGGAAGAGGTAAAATTGCATCTTCATCTTATGTATCTGCTACACAGTTTTTGGCATTTCTTTGTCTCCTCTTTTGACATTAAGATTGCTTCAGAAAATGATTAGTTAATACACAGTTAATTTGGATTAAAGTCATAGTGCTCTTTTTGTTCCTTTGAACATCTGGAAAGTAAATATTTTCTGATCATTTGACATTCGACTCTTGACATCAGATTTTTTTTGTAAGCTGATGATTTGCTAAAAGCAAATTCTTTTTTTTAAGATTGAAACACTTTATATTTTTTCTTTGGCTTACATTTTGATTGCTTTACAGTGTCACTATGAATCCATTCCGTGTAAAATTGTCACATAGATTAAACCACTGAAGTGAAATCTCATTTCCATAGTAAATATCTCATTTATCAATGTATCATGACGTGTAAGTTTTGTCCTTCTTGTATAGAGTAGCATCACCAGGTTAAATTTTGTATGTTAGCCATTGTGTTGACTGTTCTGTCTGTTTAATCAAATGTCATAACATTTGTGAGAGGCCTGTGATACAAATCACTTATGTTTCTCATTCCAAGGCTTTGATGAACTAGGTGGTCTCCTAAAACCAACAGTGGCCTCTCAAAACCAGAGTCTTCCAGTTGCCAAAGTACCGCCTAATAAATTAGTGTCCGATGATCTGGATTCATCTTTAGCCAATCTTGTAGGCAGTAAGTATGGAACCACTAACATGTGAATACTTACTGATTTCTTTTAAACAAACAGAATTTCAGTAGTCTTTTTCTCCCTTTTGGCAGATCTGGGCATTGGAAATGGAACTACTAAGAAGTGAGTATGCTTAATCAGAAGTTGAGCGTTTGGATTTTCATGATAGTAAATTTTCATGAATGTACGTGTTGAAACCTGTGCATAACAACATAATGTTAGCCTTCAGAGTACGTGTGAGATTGTACTTCTTGTACCAGGTGTAATGAATTGTTGAGAGCTGTTGGAAGGTGACTGTAGACTGAGTGGTAGTGACAGTGATAGCAGCAGGCCAGGTGTCCTGTGTCTGATTCCTTTCAGACTTCAGGTATGTTAAAGAAGTTAGTTCATCAAAATGTTTCTTTGTAGTTGTTGCACATAATCACAGCACACCTTAAATAGGTGGTGTGATCTGAGTGTCAGGAGGGCAGTATTAAAGATGGTGAAACTGCAGCCTTAGTCTTGAGGCTGACCTTTAGACAAGTGAAGTTTGAAGCAGGGCTTGTGTATTCGAGGGTAGAGAACATCTGCTCTAGCAGCAAAGTTGAGAAATGGGATTGGCAAATTTCAAGCTTATTGGGACGATCTGTGCCAACTCTGAAATAATTCAGAAATCTAATATACCATCTTGAAATCTAACTCAGCTACCTTGACCCAAGGGAAGTCAGATACACTAACTTACCTATTCTGGGCAACTTGACTGACATGCTGAAGGGGCTCATGCTGAACATCTTATTTTTGTAAGCCAAAACATGTTGTCACAGAACTTCTTATCCTTTGCTGAATGAGCTTCATTAATAAAAGAAGCCTCATTCCCAAGCAGAAATGATGTTTACCTGAGGAAGTTTTATAAGAAAGTCCAATGTTTTCTAACAATTCTTAAAAAATTTATTTGAAGTGATGTAAACTGGACTCAGCCAGGTGAAAAGAAACTAACAGGTGGTTCCAACTGGCAACCCAAGATTGCACCTACAACTGCGTGGAATGCTCCAACGTTGGTAAGCAAATGCTCATTTTAAAATAGTGAGTTCCCTGCAGGCTGATGTATAATGGAAGAATATGAAAATGGTCTATAGTTACAGCAAAAGGGTAGTAGAAAATTGAAGAAATGGTCAGTTGGAGGTGTGTCCTACTGGGGTTTGTTTTCCTTGGCTGTGTGATTCCAGTAAATAGTTTGTGATGTGACATGTGCAGGTTTAGCACAAACTTCAGTAGTGTTTGAGCAGCCTCTCTGATAGCAAGGTAGGGGTCTCTGGGTTTCCCTCAATGGACTTTCCAAGTGTGTGTAGAGACAGGACAAGGGGCAATGGCTTTGAACTGACAGAGGTCAGGTTTAGATTAGATGTTAGGAAGAAATTCTTTACTGTGAGGCTGGTGAAGCACTGGCACAAGTTGCCCAGAGAAGCTGTGGATGCCGCATCCCTGGAAGTGTCCAAGGCCAGGCTGGATGGGGCTTTGAGCAAGCTGGTCTAGTGGAAGGTGTCCCTGTCCACGGCAGGGGGTAGATATGAGGTGATCATCAAAGTACTTTCCAACCCAAGCCATTCTATGAGTTTGACATAAACCTTTGCATTCCAAGGAGTGAGGAGGAATTCTACAGCCTAGAAAAGTAGAAGTGTGAAACTCTCCTTCGGGTGCATTGATAAGTCATGCATCATTACATTGTAACTCGGCCTGCTCTGGGGGTGGGAACCCCACTGATACTTGCAGAGGTGTCTGTGGCACAGCTTTGTTAATGTACATAACTACTGCTTTCCTGCCCCAGTGTGTGCAGTTGCATTTAATCCATGCCAGTTTTGATGAGCAAGTTCATGTCTATTTTAACAAGTAGTATTGGCAAGGATTTGGGGCTAGCAGTGCAGGGGGAGAGCTTTTAGTTACATGTTAAGACTTAACAGAAGTAGTTTTCACAATGTTCACAGAACATTTTTGCATGTGAATCCTACACACCCTTTCACCAATGAGCTGGAGAACTGTACATGGACAGAACAGGTGACAAATGGCCCCCAAGGATTTATTGCATCTGTGACTCCAACTGGGGGAGGTTGACTCTGCAGTGTAGCAATGCACTGTTGTGGGTTTGGAAAGACAGAACTTGTTTCCCTGGATCTGCCACCCCTTCCCTACCAGGTGTCCCGTATCAATTCACTACATTTATTTAGGGAGAAATAGATTTGTGGATCTTACTGGAGGGTGTGTAGGTATTGAAGAAATTGTAACTACTTACCTGTTTTAATGACTGATGGTTTGAGTTTACCTGTGTGCTTGAATCTGTTTAATAACTCATGTCTTATATCTACATCTTGTGATGAGTCATTACATTTAACAGCTTTTATTATTGAGAGATACTGTTGAGACACTTCCTGTGAAACTGTTCAATAAACATAAAAAACTTGGAAAAGAAATAATGTAAGTGGAAAAAAAAGCACTTTATTTTCCTCTGCTGGTCCATTTATTGTGATGTTGCTGCTGCTTGCTAAATAAATATGCTTTTGAAAATCTTTGGTGAAAAAGGCATATACCAAATAAATGGACTATGCAAACCAATGTCAAACCTTATAACAATTGACAGTATCACAGGTGTGTTGTCTCAGTGAATGACTTGAATTACAAGAATGTGTTGGAGTAAACATTCAATGTATTTGTGAACTAAAATGCTATCTGTGTATATTCTGTTGTGTAAGTATTTGCTTCTAATCCAGTGTTATTGCATTATGTAATTGTTCTCCCTGGGAAATACAGAATGGCATGCATTTTCCACAATACGTAAGTGAAACAACCCCACAGCCTTTTTGCAATCGACTGGCATGCTGATATTAACCACTGCTGTTGCAGAATCTCATAACCTCCTCGCTATTTACACATTTCTCATTTGAAAATCTTTGGTGTGCCAAAAATTGAGCTTTTCCTAGCATACACAAACTTCATAGGTGGTGTGCAGGCTCTTGATCGAATGATGGCATGGGAAATACCAAGATTATTTTTCCTTGCTTTAAAATGTACCATCTGCTGCCAGAGAGCTGGGGTGTGTGTCTGTGCTGCCTTTAATGCATTTGGTGAATTCTGAATGAAGATACAAATATTGTGTTTGAATAACTGCATGAAACCTCACAGGCTTCTGTTATACGTGGCACTCGATCCACATTTATATTAGATCTTGATTTTTAAATTTTTTTTTAAGTGGGGAGAGACCAATATGTCATGAATGCTCACATGAAAAAAGAAAATTAATGCAGATAGTTTACAGAGGGCAAGAAATAACCTGTGCTTGCTGTCTGAGGAATGCAGGCTTTCATTTCAAAGGACTTTCTTCTTTATGCCAACAGTGATATTGGTCTTTCCCTGTATTCTGTTTTTATTCTAGGTTAACTGTAGCTAAAGGGTGGTAGGTCCATATTTGAGCACTCAATAAGTTTATTCAGCATGTTTGTGTAGGTGTGTGGACACAAGCAAAACAAAGAAACAGTTGTAATTTTCAGGATAGTTTTGCCCACTGTGTGAAATATATGGCAAATACACTGTCCAGATAATCCTCTATCTGTTCTCATGGCAATTGAAATTGCAGTTGCAGTGGCTCTACTATTTAAGAAAAAGCAGCTGATACCTTAGAACTGAATTCAGAAGCAGTTTCCTGATGCCCCATTCTTGATGAAACAATTTATCTGCTTTAATTAATCCAATATGATTAATGGTTTATCATTTGCCTCTTTTCTGTAGCAGTAATGTGCGTGTACCAAGAAATGCTTGTTGTATTTGTCTTGAATAGAAATCCTCACAGCAAAAGCATGAAAATTACTGGCGTTTTTTTTAAAAGGGGAGACTAACAGGAGGTGTTAGAGTAGACAGCAAGCTATCTGAATATCTGTTAGCAACAGTTCAGTCTGAAAAAATATCCAATTTTTTTGTCCTTATAATAGTTAATACTAATTTAGAAAGTGGATAATAAACTGCATGATAAAGAATATGGCTAAGAGATGAAGAACTGTCTTTATTTTCATTTCTAAGAGTTATCAGCTGTTTTTCTACATATATATTGCCAAGCTTTTTACAAAGCATAAGTTCACGTCAGGTTTTGTCTGTTGAGAGCAATTGAACTGTACCTTCATAAAAGTACAGTATGTACATCAGGGTAATATAAACATATCTGCCAAGTACTAAGAGGACTAAGAGGCATGTTCAAATGCAGTGAATGAGGGAGAGGGAATGCAAACTGGCTATTCCTGTGAGAGTCTATTTTATATCAAAGCCTGCTGGGAGAATCCCCATAGTGTGTCCATCCTGGCTAAAGAGAATTCCTGTAAGTGTCAGCAGAAGCAATGGTAATTTGGTCTTTCAGTCTTTCAAATTGTCTCTTAAGTCTCCTTTTGTATGATTACTTTTGATACTGAAATATAAGTATATACTTAATGGGATTGAAAAAGTGTTTCTGCTTCATGAATATTTTATCTCAAACTTCTCTGGTCTTGTACTATGGTCTCTAAACAGGATGCTGAGAGAATGGTCTGTGCAGTTTAGTTCAGACAGCCAAAATCCTAACATGATAAAAAGCAAATACATTTTTAGAGATTTGCCAAAATGGCCCAGAAACTTTAGCTTAGGTATTGCATTCCATCTGAAATCATTAGGATACACTCTTAACACCAGACTGCAAATCCTATTTATTCCTTGCTATGTTCATAATAAGCGGAGTGCTGCAGTTGATCCTTAGAAAGCAATGCCTTACAGTGTGCAGCTGATCTCTTCTCCTCTCACTTCACCACTGTTTCTTACACCAGGCACCCCCTGTAATGGCCTATCCTGCCACAACGCCAACGGGAATGATGGGCTACGTGATGGTGAGTGGAATTCCTCCAACTCCAACCAGGCAGATGCTGTATATTGTTTGATTGCTTATAGTTTGGTAGCTCTTGATTTCCTGAACTATTCTACTGAAGACTGAATTTCAGCTCCCATTCATTTATTCTTCACCAAATTAATAAGTTCTGATTTTCTGAACCACTTACATGGCGTTTGTCTGAAATTAAGTCTGCCCTTCCTTTCTTCACTTGTTTTTTTTCATAAACTTCTTAAAATGGAACTAGATCATCGTTAAGGTCCCTTCCAACCCAAACCATTCTGTGATTCTATGAAAATTAACACAGTGTCTGCTCTTGGTGGTCTTTATTGGCATAAAGTAAGTGTATCAAAGAAGTAAGTTTATCATGTCAGTATAAATAGCTGCTTTTAGAACAGAAGTGTTTTCTTGGTGAAGTGAAACCTTCCTTAAATATCTTCTGCTGAGGTTGGGAGCAAGTGTCAATGATGATGAATGCTACAAAAGTGCAAGTTTGTGACACTGCAGTGTGGTGTGGTTGTGGGTGAGAATCGGATCTCTTAGTGACACACCAGTACCTCAAGGCTTTTGACATAAACCTGGTGTTCCTGCTTTTTACTCTGAAAATTTTTGTTCTTACCTTAAATTTTAAAGTATTTCTGAAATGTTAGGCCTTAGCTCTTCTTTTTAGTATGATTTTGATGCCGCTCAGCTTTCTTGGGTGAATAAGAGGCAAGAAAGCAGTTCTTCAAGCAGTTATTCTATTAAATGCCTCACAGATTAAAGGAAAAAAAATAAGTTAAATGTTCCATCATAGAACCAAATTATTTTAATGACTTATAATTTGTATATGTTCGTTAAGTGAACCGCAGAAGTGGCCAGCTGTGTTCTTGAGGGCCTATTGGGAGAGTATCATATATCATATCATTCCCCATTACCCATCCATGAACTCCCATATTCTTGACCAAACCTGTTATGGTTAAACTGACGTTAGTGTGGATTCAGACTTGATCTGCACAACTTTGCGCTTCTGATACCAGCAGCATTTTCATAGTTACTTTGGTTCAGCAGCAGGGGAAGGTAACATAGGTAGTGTATGGGAAGTAATCTTGCTTGTTATGTCAAGCAGCTTTCATGGTGGAGTTTAAATGCCAGGGTGAAATGGAAACTGGGATTAAGGAGTTGTAGCTCTGTTACTCTGAGTTGCTGCTGCTTGTTCAGACACATGGAGTGTTTGAGCAGGTGAGTGAGATGGGCCATTACAGAATGACCAGTGGGCTCCGTAACACATCCCGAAATCTGCCCTGGCTCAGTCAGACTTTACTCAGGACATTTACTGTGAGGAATCTCTGAAATGTTGACCATTTACAACCCTTGCTGTAAAACCTTTTAGTTTTTCCTAAAAGCAGTAGTGGGGACCATAGTTATGAGGATGGTCCTCTCTAAGTGCAGGCTTTTCCCTTGGTGTGAGTGTTCTGGGACAGGCAGCTTCCTTAGTGCCGTAGCACTCCACCTGGCGATTCCCTGGCTGCTGCTTGCTGTGCCTGCCTTGGGCCAGCAGTTGTTCAGTTATTCTTATATTTTTTTATAGGGTGTTTTCATCGAGGTCAGTTTCTTGAATGGGTTCACCGTGTGATTGCCCAAACAGCTGGTTGGCATGACAGGAGGAGTACTACCAGCACCAGGATTAGTCAGGGGATGGGGATTGCTTCAGTAGGACTGTGCTGGCTGTCAACCCAAGCCTGAGGGGAATGCCAAAAGCTGTGCCAGAGATGGGCATCTGTGTTAAATATAACCTGACTTGTAAGACCATTAATACACATTAAAGTCATAATTTGGCTCAGCTGGAGTGTTGGTAACACTTTGACTTTGATTGCATAATGACTTAACATTAATTGCACGTACAGCTCTCAGTTTTCAGTTTTGTCCTGAACTCTGTCAGCACTGCACTGCTGTCAGCAAAACTGTGCTTGTGCTTTCAGAGGCACTCAGGGAAGTACTGTCAGACCTCGGCTTTGGGAGCAGAAGGACCAGCACAAATGCGTGTCTAACAAGTGTTTTTGTGCTTCAGATCTTTGCAGCAAGAGATTGAATGGGCTCAGTTGTTATTGAGAGAATTCCTTGGAAAGGCCCTAATGTTCCTTTCTGGTAACCTTTATTTGCAGAATATTGTAGAAGGATCTCACATGATTGCATATCTGAAATATGACCAAGACTTTTCACCCATTTGCTATTTTCCTTTATCTCCTTAAATACTTGCAGTGTATTCATGCTGTGTGTGATTTGATGCTGTCTGGGTTTTTTTAGCCATCACAGATGGGAGGCATACCAGTAATGACACAGCCAACTTTGATATACAGTCAGCCAGTCATGAGACCACCAAACCCCTTTGGCCCTGTACCCGGAGCACAGGTGTGTATATTCAAATTATTCGTGCTGGGAATGAATTACAAGGGGCAGTTGCTTTAGAAGTATATTTAATATGTTAATTTTATACATAGATATAATTAATATTTCTTATTTGTGTTGGATAAATTATTGCACAAGCCCAGTGGTTCATGGGAGGCTTGTTTTCTAGCTGCTCATATCCATGGTGGCAGCAGCAAATTTGTGTTACCAAGGCAAAGGAGGTAGGCTTTTTTCAGGCATTGTTTTTCTGGGAATGTCACAATGGTAAAGGACAAGAAAAGTTGATGTCTGTACTCTTTGCCAAAGATGGGCTTTTTTCCCGCAAAGTCATGTTCCATGCTGCTTTACCCTGAGAGAGTGGCTTTGTGAGACTGGCTAGCACAGCTTTTTCCTAAATATATGTCACTGTTCTTTCCCCTGTTACACGTAAAAAAATGTATTAGGTTGTAAAGTAACCAAGGTGCAAGATGTGTGCTTGTATTACAGCATTTTGTAGGGGCCAGGCAGGGTGTGTGTAGCCTTTTATGTCCATGACTGCATTAGATGGGATTGAAAAGATTGTGGAACCAAATGTGGTGAAACCACAACCCAACACTCAGTTTCTGGTCCTGACCACCTCAGTGGGAGGCACATGGCACATCCATCCGGTTTTAACCGTGGTAGTCTCCAGTGGGTTTTGTGTTCCTCTGTGGTTTTACAGGAGACTGCATTTGCAGCGTAGTGAAGATGTATAATAGCAATACCGATGTACCTGCCTTTCCCTGTTAAGTGCTACTGAAATGGAGTGTTCCTTAAACCCCTGGTTACCTGCTTCTCAGGATGTGTTGTGTGCAGATTCATCACCTAACCCACTGGAATAGGTGTGCTTAAGGGCCACGCTGAACTGACTGCATCAATACTGGAGTTAAATACATACCTGTTACTGGTTTGTTTTACTGTTTGTTGTACAAATGTCTGTCACTGGGAAATGTCTACCTGAACTCAGTTTTGTAACCCAATAGGCATCTGAACGGAGGGGCTTTTTTTACAATAGGAAAAACATTTTAAAAGTAAGAGGAAGAGGGGATGGATAACTGTAAACACCTTCATACTATTTTTGGAACATTCTGAGATCATTAAGACTTTGTTTTTGTGAACTGCAGTTAGAGGCAGAGCTGTTTAGCTGGCAGACTGAAGCTCCAGGATTGTGTGGTTTTACTTATCCATCAGATGTTCCTTTTTCAAAGTCACACCAGACTTCCATTAGAAAAATGAAATTTATTGTGCCTGTATTTTGATCTTACTGTAAAGGGCTCTGTCTCTATAGGTGACTGTTTAAAAGCATTCATGTATAACTTCACCTAGGTATGAGTTGGTGTAAGTGCAGGGTTTGGGACTAGATTGCGGAGGGAAGAGAATTCTGCAGTAAGCTGGAACTAAAAAGAACCTCAAGCATTTTCCAGTGCCTCAGTCTGATTCTTTAACAAGAAAGGTTCTGCTGTGTGCTGCCAGTGGGCAGTGTGTCCATTGTCTTCTTTAAAATAAAGTCTTGTGGATATATTTTTTTTAATATCTTTTTTAAAATGCTTTATGTGAAAGGAATGCTGTTAGATTTCTTTAGCTAGAAGTGCAGTTCTCAGCTGACTTTGTCTTGGACTTTTGAGAGCTGCTTTGCACTTTCACTGTCAATTAAGTGATTTGATATTTCTTACATGGGTTTTATACCATTTCAAGAAGACAAATAGTGTTTGACAGTTTTTAAATATTGACCAAGTAAAAGGATCCTCAAGGATAGGAGTTTTTTCTACATAAAAAAAAAAATTTAAATGATCCTTAAAAAAAGCCCTGCCTACCTGCCTGATTCAGTTATGAACAGGTAGATGGGTCTGAATAGCTCAGTGAGCCTTTCTGCTTCATTTGACATTGCAGGGCGTGGCCTAGGTTGAATTCCTGCTGGCTGTCAGAACAGGAGAAAGAGGAATTAGTTACAAGTGAGGTGTATGGAGCTATATTTATTCTCTTATCTGACAAAGTTTGGCTCCTGTGAGAATTAATTTCACAGAAAACACACCCTTTGAGTGAGCATTTGCTGTGACCAAGAAGGGTTTTCCCTGAGACACGTAGTCTGTGGTGCTGGAAGGTGTTGAGTTTTCAGAAGCCTGACATCAGAAAAGCATCTTAAAGGGAACAAGGGCTGCATGTGAGAGCTTCCCCATACACAACAGAGTTTATTAATGTATAGCCACGGAGGGGAATTACACTTCTATCACACTGAATTTACTATGTGCTGGATCTTGAGGCTCTTCTGAGGGTGTATTTGACAGTTTAAGTTTAGTTAATGCTCTAGTTGTGCCAGAAATAGAAAAAGGAAAGTAAAAGAAATAGAGATGTGTGTTGTTGGGGTAAGTAAGCAAATCTTAAAGAATAAATACTGGTTATCTGAAAGGCACACAGCTCAAACTGTCCATGTGGATCACTGTAAACACCATTATTCTAATACTGGTTTTGTCTGTGGCATCATCGCTGCCAAAAACTAAATTGTTTTTCATATTTACTTTTAAAGCACCAGATTATATCACCTCCAGTCTCCTGATAGATCTTGGGTGTTGTCTACAGTAAAGAAAGCTGAAGGTACTTAAGAGCATGATGACAGATATGAAGTTGTTGCCAAAAATTTTATTGCCAAGTTGTAGTGAGTTGAGAATAGACTGGGAAAACGGGCATCTTAATGTCCAGTTTCTGTATTAATTAAACTGTTGTTCCTAACTTGATACTCTCAAGGATTAGTCTTAATAAATATGTTTTTTCTATCTCTAGACATACCTATTTTGTTTCTTTTCCCAGTGTTCTCTTTACATGCTTAAAACTTTTTTCCTAATTGTTGTGGTCAAAAGCAAGGGTAGTTTGGTTTTTAAGGGCAAAATAATTTGAAATAATTGAGAATGAAACTAGAACAGTCACTTCTTTGAAAATCTGAGTGCAGAAGGCATTCATAGTTTTGAAAGGTGTGTACATCTTTGTTTGAAAATATTTATCCTGCATTAGGGTCAGTATCTCCCACCTGAGAAAGAAGTTTTCATCATGATAAAATATTGGGCTTTACTCACTGCAAACTATTACATTGTGCTACCCGGAGCAGTGAGAATGGTTGGAGTTGCGTGATTACATTGTAGCTGGTGAGGGGGAGGTGTGTGTGTGTGTCTGAGGAGGGGCCAGGCTGAATCAGTGGTTCGAGCAGAGGGATGGCAGATGTGATGCGGTACAGCAAATGCAGAATGTTCCGGACAAGCCAGATCTGACTGATGTACAGGGGCTGGGATGCAGCTGCCCATCAGGCCTGAGTGTTCCCATGTGCAGCAGCAGGGCTTGACTGATAAACCAGCAGCGTTGTGTTGGCCAATATAAAATGGTACAATCACGACACATCGGTGTGCCTTCACATGTCACATGTTCTGGTGTGATTGTCCCCTGAAGGACATAGCCTTAGGAGGGGGAAGCAGACGAGAAGTGAAAAATTTATGGTTTAAAATAGAATAAAGAAATCAGTCAGCCTACTGCCAACATGTGTGTAAATTGTAACACTGCAGTTGTCAACACAGCCAATTGTATAGGGCAAGTAGCAGGAGTGATCACCTGGGTGACGAAGAATAGGTAAATGTGCAGAAGAGTAAGTTGGTCTGGTGGGTGAGTGTGTTTTGTGGTTGTTTTTTGGCTGGGTGTACGGGTTTTTGAGGGGTGTTTGAAAATTAGAACAGGGTATGAAGTTCAGGATAGACTTATGCCAGAAAGTAGACCTTACAGATGCTTGCTTTGGCACATTACCCCTAAAATATACGCTAAAACAGCTTGACAGATTTGTTTCATGGGAAACCAGAATGTAGCTAATGATGGGAATCATCCTAATGCTCGCTTATGGATGGGTTCTTAGGTTTTACTGTGACTCCAGGGAGCTTTGTCTTTGTTGGAGGCAGTGAGAAGTGACGGCTGATGTTGGAGGTGACACTAAGCTGTCTGAGCATCACACAGGCTCTGGGCAGTAGGGGCACTACATCTACAACTCCAGTTAGATCAGTACTAGAGGAATTGATGGCCAGCGCTGTTGTTTCAAATGCTTCTCCTTAGAAACCTGCTAAGGGCGGTCCTGGTTTTCAGATCTATTTATAAACAGTAATCTGGAGACATGCAGTGTAGGAAACTGTTTAACTCTACTTTCCACTTCTTTTTTAAGCCTCCTTTTTAATAATTAGAGGAATCTTGTTAAAACATGCGTTTACTGCAAGATGCTGTGTCTTGGCTGAATTTAACTGTGGCATCTAGGTAATAGCATTGGCAAGTTATTTTTCTCAGATTTTAACCTGAACAGGCTTCCTGAAATTTCCCCTGTGTCTGGTTACTTGCTGATGTTGCACAAGTGACTCTAACCTACCAGTCTTCCACACTGCTTTCAAACTGGGATATTACTTTGGACGTGATTTGAATTGGAGATTTGCCAACTCAGTTTGATAGGATGTTTGATATATGACTTCAAGGCATTTGTCCATGAAGAGGAAGAATGTCTCCTGAAATCAAGTGGCAACAGGCATGCCTTGGTGAAGTTAGGACTCTGTTGGACCATATCACTGGTCTGCCTCAAATCCTGGAGAGTGGTGGGGTATGCTGGGCTATGGCTTTCCAAAGGGAAGAACCGGGTTTAAAAGGGGAAATTCTGACATCCTGAAACTGCTCCTCAAGCATTTCCCATTCTGTCTCATGACTTTTCCATAATCTATTTATGGTGACTGGATCTCAGTGCCCCATTGGGAGTGGGGTTTCGGGAGGAGATGAAGATTCCAATGCAAATCAAGCATGTACTGATCCTGAAGAAAGTCCTTCTGCTCATGTGGTTTCTGAGATAGACATTCCTGTGAAAAATTTAAATGTGCAATGGCAATATTTACACTCTGAGCACCTCTGCAAGCAATTCCCATAAGCAGATTCCCTGACATCCATAGGTTGGCAGGTGCCTGGCATTTCCAAAGGAAAAGGTCTTCATGCAATATTTTTGCCATGAGCACAGAGTGCAAATGACTCGGTTCTGAACAAACTGTTCCAGTGATGGAACCTGAATTGGAAGATGCTGACTTGGATTTGTAACTGCAAAAACATGCATGTTCTACCCAGGGGGAGGGAAAATAGGATTTCATAAACCACCATTTATAACTGGGAAAGTATTAACACAGAAGGAAAACCAAATCAACAAATAGCAGATGCTCCTGCAAGTAGAGTCTGCAGATTATTGGTCCTTCCCACCAGCAGCAGTTGGAATCCAATATTACCCACCTCTGAGTTATGTGCTTTATATGACTGAATTTGTGGTGTGGTGCTTTAGGTACGTGACTGTAGGATGCAATTTTTATGAGTGTACAGACTATCAGTCACAGTCTTCAGTTCTCACCTAAAACAGCAGCAGTAGCAGTTGAAATTCTCATCCTTTTTCCTTTATTTTTTTCCCTACTCAGAGAATATATCCCTTGTTCTCCTTCTAGGTCAGAAATTGAGAACTATCTATTCTCTGCTATCCAACCTCTTTTTATATGCATCCTATTTTGACCAGAAAAGATGCTGAGAGCTGTTCCTTCTGGAGAAACCATCTGGAAAGCTGCCATGCTCTGGCCAGACCCCAGCATCATCTCTCCCTGCTAGGCTGTAGTTTTCCCAGTAAACCAGGGAGAGGACTAACCTGTTTCACAGGAGTCAGGTTGAATGTTTTGTATCTTCTTTTGAAGAAAACGGCTGTGAAAGTGTGAGGTTATATCTGCTTGTTTGGCAAATGCCACTGGCGTTTCTTTTCTGGAGGGTCATGTCCAGCTTGTTTCTGCATTACACCGACCATTGAAGAGGCTTTGTTTTCCATATGACCAAACACCTTGTTTTAATAGTTGATTTCTGCCAAGTTTGCCTCTTAACCTCCCCTTGTCCTTTCATTACACGTTCAGCTTTCATATTCTGTCATTCTGAGACCTTGTTTTCTTTTTCTTTCCCTTTCTCTGTCGTCTTTCTTACTAGCTGTCTGCAGCATCCAGCCCTTCCAGTCAGAGTCCTCACAGAGCCTCAGGAAAGGATCCCTTTGCAGAGCTCTCTCTCCAGGATTTCTTGTAGAACAACTTAGGTATTGTCCATTATTCTGGGGAGATGCTGGTGTTTGTGATATAAAACAAAAATAAAGTTCTAATTCAAGTTTTATTGACACAGCTAGAACTGTTTCTGAAGGAAATAAAACCAAATCTTGTTGAGTTGGAAGCACTGTGGAAGTTGCAGTTGAGTTGGAAACTCTGTGTATGTAACGTCAGCAGTTTAAAGGCTGATTGAGTGGTTTTGCTTCCGTCCACTGGAAGTGGACCCAGCTCATGTGGTACTTGCTGCAGTTAGGGAGAAGGAACTGGTGCTGCCTGGTATTTACCATCTCCTCAGGAAAACGTTCAGAGTTCCCCGTTAGCAGCAGAGCTCTGAGTGCTGCTGGCAGAGTGCTCGTGCGCTTCCCCGTTACTTGACCAAGGAGTTCCCTTTGGAGGTGCTTGTTTCACGTGTGCCAGGGACCCATTTTGGTACTGAGGTGCACTGGAGGAGTTGTGCTGTTTTTTACCAGTCAGGGGCAGGTGGGAATTAAATAGTAAAATGAGTGAAAACATGAAAAATAAATTCAAGAATTCATAGTATAAAGAGAGAGTAGGTTTGTTGCACACAGCAGCTGCTTTTCTTTGTTCAGTTCCTCTGGTTCAACACAAAAAATGACCCTGAGTTCTCTTCATAATGGTGTTGGTCTGTGTTACGCTGCCACTGGTGACAATATTGTATGGATAACTAGGTGGGTTTGGCATTTAATGCAGAGATGTTCCAAAGGCTGATGTCACTGGAAAAACATCCTGATGGCTTTTGCTTGTTCTCTGGCCCCAATTTTTAAAAATATTTTATTTCTCTTCAAAACTTCAGATCATGGGGTAGTTTGGGTAGCAGAAGAATGGAAATTTTTGAAGAAAACTGGTTTATAGTGAAGTCCTACTTCTGTTGGATGTTAACCCAAGCGTTTTTCATCTTTCCAGATTCAGTTTATGTAACTGTGTTAGATGGAAGAGAAAGAAACGTTTCCAAAAAGATGTGCTCAGCAGTAAACTCCCACTTCCAGGAAAAAAATGAACTTCAGTCTCTCAAACTCTCCTCTTCCATTAAGTGATGCAGTGAAATGAAGAAGGCCAATGAAGGAAGCTGGGACACCTCCATGAGAAGACATCAGTACACAACAGAAAGCCAAGAATTGCCATGAATTAAAACCAAGTTCTATTTTTGTCCTGGTGACTAACACGTCAGCTTCTAATAATATCCTTAATTGGTAATGTACGAAGAGAGAAGCCTTTATTCTGGAAATTGATATTGGTGTTTGGAAATGCTGTCTGGATTGGAGATGTGTCCTTTACCGTAATTCGAAACAAGACTCTGGGCAGGGGAGGGTCAAATCCTAACTCTTAATTCTGCAGTTACCTTTTCTTCAGTCCTCACAAATGTAGGCACAGCAGTAATGGAAATTAACTTTTTTTAAAAATTATATATTCAGTTTGCAGTAGACATTCCTTATGTATTATTGTTTATATTTATTTATGATTATCAATTTAACATTAATATTGTATCAAAAAAACCTCCTTATGAAAATGAGTATGGATGTATACAGTATGTCTGATTTTTATCCACAAAGAATGAATCTGATTCAGAATGCTTTTCAGTTGACGTACAGAGCACTAAATATTTTAAAGGTCTGAATCTAATGAATTCTCAGTATATATGGGAATTAGGGAAGAGCTGTAAAACGCATTAATCCTTATAGTCAATTCTGTGCCTAGGATTTTGCAAGGGAACAGTTAACTGACTAGAAGAAGCACTACATTTTTAATTCAGCATTAGTGCATTGGGAAGGAACTTTATTGCTTTGTGCTTGGCATGTCATTATTTTTACATTTGACATTATAAGGCCTTTCCAAGATGAATGTGAGGAATTGCTTTCATTTTAAGACTTTCCTTCTTTTCTGTAAAAAAAAAAAAAAAATCGAGGTGTTGTGCGTTGGGGGGAAAGCCTTTTCATTTGGCTCGTGCCATGTTTATGATCATGTACGTTTTAAAAGTAAAAAAGGGGAAGTAGCTTCCTTACATGTGTCTAGTGGGTATTTAGTTCACGAGGAATTAAAGTAGCGCTGTTGATCGGTGCTTTGTGTAAATACATCATAACTTTTGGGTGGAGTGGGGCCTTCAGAAGGATAGTCCATGATATGAAAGCAATTCTGTACATGAATTAAGCATACTTGCTGCATTGTCTCTGCAGATTCTATTTTTGTTTAAAATATTAAAATGTATGTTAGCAAAAATGGGTGGATTTTCAAATAAAATGCAGCTTCCACAGAACTTTTGTTACGGTATGAAAGTCTGAGGTGCTTCTTTTCTTTTTGCTGCTTAAAATGTGCACTGATAATTGCTTTGTTTACTTAATAAAATACCAAATGTATTTCATACGTGCATATTGTATTGCAGGAAGTGCAGCACTCTGGCTGACGTGATCCATGCAGCACCTTCCCTGGGCTGTCGTCACAGACAGCCCTCAGTGTTCCAGGTCTCTCCTCCTTCCTGACCTAACGTGATATTTCACCATCTTCTAGTTTTTCAAAATATTCACGGCAATAAACTTGTACTGTTAATAACTGAGCAAGAAGCATAAACGTGCCTCCAGAAATTATTATTATTATCTTCCCTAATCTTCCAGCAGAAGGTAGTGCTGGAAAAGCTATCAACAGTTTGCCGAGACCATCTTCTGCAATTAGACACAGGGAGAGTTGATAGAAGTGGAACTTTCCTCCTCACAACAACCCGGGGCTTGTCCTGGAGGCAGGGTGTCATAAACTGAGCACTACAGGTCCGTAGATTTAAAATTTCTTTCTAAAAGCATTAATAAAAAACCCCTGAACCTGTTACAGAGTATATAAAGCACAGGCCCAGATCTGGGGAGTTTAATACATAGTTTACTAAAATCTTTGCCTTCCTACCACTGAGGCTTTCAGTGTGGGGCTGTGTCCTCAGGGAGCAACTCAGTTTTGCTTGTGGTCCGAATAAGAATAAGGTGAATTATCTGAATTGGGGGCCAGCTGGAAGAAAGGTGCACAGCTGTGACCTGTTAGCTCTGTCAGTAACTACCAAAGTACAGATTGTCCTGAAGCACAGTCCAGACCTTGTGTGAAGGAAGAAGGTAGACCTTCATCATCCTCCAGAGCCTGGTGTGCTGCGTTATGATAGAACAGATGCCAGCCTTCTTTATAGGTGCTCTCTGCAGAGTCTGATTTGAGGCTTTTGGCTGAGGATAGATCTGTGTTCCTAGATCTCTTTGATCCCTTGGACCCTTCGTGCAGCTGTGGACTTGAGATTGCAAATCATGAAAGCACCAAAAAATTGCGAACGTCCAAACCCATGTCTTCTGCAGGGAGGATGAACTCCCATTACCCTTTACTGCTCATTGTTGCTTTGTGTTCCTTGAAACAGCTGTTGTGCAGATTAGGCTTTCTTGTTGAAGGCCTTGCTAAAAACCCTTGCTTTTTGGTTTACTCTTCAGAGACAAAGTGGCTTGGGAATTTTCCTGAGTAGTATCTTCTCATTTGCTTTGTTCCCAGTAAGTATGTTTGCTTTCAGTATCACTGAAATAACGCTCAGTTTAGCTTAATTTTAAAAGGACACTGCACAGACATATTTTGTTTTTTAATTACTGGCACTTTTCAATAATAGGGGGTTGTGAAAACCTGGTTTTCTTCAGAATTGAGTTGAAAGGCTGTTTAATCTACAGGAGCAAACTGTAGGGAAGCTGCCTGCCCTCAACAAGCAGGGGAGGATGCAGTGCTTTGTTAGAGTGATGTGGTTCCTCTTAGAGCTTTGTGTAGGGAACTAGTGTGTCAGAATAGCCACGATTTTTTTTTTTTTTTTTTTGAATCAGGGTATTTTATAATGAAAACAACTGGATTTACCTCTTGAGACAATTACTCTTGCCAGAACAACAACTTGAACAGCCAACTGAGTTTTCTAAAAGCCCAAATATGGAGTCTTCATCTGAAGACAGATCTAAATTCCTTTGCTGCTTCTCTTCTTTGTTTCAAAGTCACAAACTCTACTGAGCTGTACCTCAGGACATGTTTAAAGGCTGTCTGCGTGACTCTGTGACATCAGAGGTTCCATTCAGCCAACTGCCAGAATAAGTCAGACATTCCCAGCTGCCAACGAGCCTTTCAGCAAGAAAAAGGGACAGGGTGAAACCCTGCATCTTTCATTAGACAAAAAGTGCCCGTTTCCAGAGCCTGACACAAATTTTGTAGCAACATAAATGAATTGCAACTTAAAGGCCATGACATAATTGAGATAAAGATTGTGGCAGAGAAATGAGAATTAAGTGCTAAAAACACTGGGAATGATAGTAAATGCTGATGGGAGCAGAAGATTGACGAGATAATGTGAGGGGCAGTGAAAAAATGTGCTGAACACAGACAAAAGAGCAGTGCTAATGGGAGCATGTGTAAACTGAAGAAGAGCTTTCTCCTTGGCCTTCTGTCAATCTCTTGACTTGACCTTTGGCGCTCTCACACCGCAGTGGAGAGAGCAGAAACAGGCTTGACATCTTTCACCGAGTTTGCCCAACAAGAAAAATCTGTGAGCTGCTGCTGTTTTCCAAGTTCAAACTGGAGAGCAGGGGGGCTTGGCTGATTGTTCAGCTGCATCATGGCTGCAGCAGGAGAATGAGTGGGAAGGAGAGGACCCTGGGCAGGTTCCCTGAAGGTGTAACATTGCTGCCACCCACTCAGCACCTTTTTGTACCTGAAGCTTGAGTAATACTATGGGAGATGGCCTCCCCGAGATAACAGATCAGTCTGGGAGTGAGTAAAACACATTTAATTCTTTTCTTGCTTCTCTGATGATGAAATTTCCTGAAGCAAAGATCAAAAAGCCTTGGAACAAAGAGCCAACTTCCTTAAATTTCTGTGTGAGGTGATAATGGTACAGATAATGTGCTGGATGCGAGCACGGTGCTTTGGATATCCGGCAGCTGCAGTACACAAGGAGCACTGGGGTGTCGGGTTTATTTTCATAGCATGGATCTCTGCTTTGTTCTTGGTGGTAGCTGCTGGACTTCCTTGTGCCAGCTACAGCAATTGCCCAGATCCTGGGGTTTTTTTAAGAAAAGCAGTATTTGGTACAATTTTAGCTTCTTGTTTAATCACTGAACGTGGGGAAAGATCCAGCCCCATGTTAAATCCCAGTTTTCAGCATGGCTCAGTGTTCAGTTGTCCACATCTGGGAACAGTTGTTGGCACCTTGTCCTGTCCTAAAACAATACGGTGTTTGTGGGAGACTGCAGAAAATGAGCTCTGAAAT
Source organism: Pomatostomus ruficeps (assembly GCA_013400735.1). Taxonomy (NCBI): domain Eukaryota; kingdom Metazoa; phylum Chordata; class Aves; order Passeriformes; family Timaliidae; genus Pomatostomus; species Pomatostomus ruficeps. Next base: position 7,034 of record VYZT01020274.1, on the reverse strand, counting down.
GTAGTATTGCAAAAAACATCCTTACTTTCACAGTTGACTCAAAATCCAAGGAAAAGCCTTTTTTGAGAGGAACATCCAGCTGCAAAACATCAGCGGCTAAAGATGCTAACACCATTACATCCTCTGTTCCGTGTTTGTTGCTATAGTGTAACTTTTCAGTCCATTAGCTTCTGCCTTGACCTTATTCTGGCAAACTCCTTTTAGCCCACAGAAGCAGAGTGTGTAATAACTTCTCTCTCAGAAAGCAGCCAAACAACAAACGCTGCAGAACGAGTCTCTTACCCTCATTTCCCAAAACGTGCAGGTCTGAACCTGTGGAAAGATTGCCTTGTTATATAACCTTGCTGCAATGGAGGCTCCAAACCTCGCAAAAATCAGACCAAAAGTGAAGTCACCCACATTCCCTGCAGCTCAGGCTGGGGGAGATCATACCAGCACAGCCAGACTATAAAGCAATACAATCCAGTTGCTCAGAGAGGGTTCAAGCCAACACTGTGCTGAGGTAAGCAGCTCCTTTCATCGCTGGAGCGGATACAGGCTCTCAGCACATTGTGCCTTTTAGACATTCTGTGGATTGATGTTTCTCACTTCCAGCTCATGGACCTCAGTTCTATTAAAATAGTTTATATTTCCATGCAACTGGAGTGATGCTTGCATTTCTTTAATTTTGAATTCCAATGAATACTTGTTGGGTTTTTTCTTTTCTTGTTGAAACCACAAGTTTCTTTGAGCTGTGATCTAGTTAAATACATAACCCCAACTCAACTGAAGCTTAGCTTGGAGTTGTGGAGACATCTGGACCCTTTCTTGTATTCCAGAGTTGTCTCATGCAACAGAAACATAGTAAAGAAAAG